>PVJI01006222.1:0-88820 GCA_004026765.1 Micronycteris hirsuta | reverse complement strand
AGTTCCACAGGAGACGTCGGTCTCAACTCCACGCGGAGCCACAGCTTCCTGCAAGCGGGCTTGATGCTGCAGGCTGGTGACAGGGCATGGAACTGGATTGTTCTAGAAGAGAAAGCACGGTGATGCAGGCGACCAGAGTGGAGGGCCGGAATATGAGGACAGACATGGGGAGAACTGAGCAGCTCTAAGGATCCCGGATACCTCCGTGGGTGGTCCTCCAGACCGTGTTCTCTCTCCCGTCTCTCCCTCTTTCCATTTGCATTTCTCTGCACAGCGGCACCTGGGTCTTTCTCTATCAGTCAACCTCCTCCGCGTGTTCGTGGGTCCTGCTGCCTCATAGGCTTGAGACCGTCCGTTGTGACCTCTCCTGTTGGAATTCCAGACCATGAGCTTTGGCCCAGTCTCTTGGCTATAGTTTGCTGACCGGTGTATGGGTGAGCCCCAATGCACTGGGGGGTCTTCCTTGGTCTTATCTGCTTTGGCCACGAGGTACTAGACCACAGGGAGCCCAACCTGGGCCGAAGTATTAGGAGCCGTGCAGACAGTGTCCCTCAGAAGGGACCGTGGGCACGGCAAGCACACTAGCAGGGGCCCCACCTCACCTCAGCTTTATTCTTCTGTGGTGAGTCTGAGCTCTTCTTTCTCCACTTCAGGTGAAGGCAGGAGAAGGACGGTGGTCCCCATGGCAGGCAGACTCTAGGAGTTGATGGGTCACAAACTTCCCTCAGAAATAGCCTAGTGATTCATAAACAAATGCCAATATTTTCTTAAAATCCTCACCCAAGGATATGCATTGATTTGAAAGAGAGAGAAACATGGATCAGCTGCCTCCCATACATGCGTCAACCGAACCCGCAACCCCTATGGTGCACAGGATTATGCTCCAACCAACTGAGCCGCCCAGCCAGGGCCAAATGCCATATTTAAAAAAAAATAACAACAAAACAGAACATGGGAAGGATCTCCTGAGAATGACCCTTTGTGGACTCTGGAATCCAGAGAAGGTGGGGAGGGAGGTCAAGAAGAGTTGCTGCTCCTTTCACTTCTGCCCACTTTGGCCCACAGAGGACTCTTTGGCAGGGAGCCCTGGGCCAGTCACAAGAGAGAAGCAAGGGCTGCTCCCCTCTGTCTGACACCTACTGAGGAAGCCAGGAGGGGGCGTGTCTCGGGAAAGAGCCTATCGGTCTGGATGGGGGACAAAGGAAAACATGTTAGAGATCAAACAAGGGGCACACAAGAAGACAACGCATTTTTGGTGGCCAGGTCTTTCCTTCCCGGTGGGGGTGTAATCACCTAGCCTCTGGGAAGAGGCTCCCTCTCTCCGAGGGGGTGGGGCTTCATCTGATTGGTGTGAAGTTGGGAAGACTGTTTTGAGCATGCTCAACTCAGTGGAACCGTCTTTCTCCTGGGCTTGGTGCAGAACTTTTCTGCTTTTTATTGTCTCACTGGAGCAGCTAACTGCCTGCTGCAGGAAGGGACGGTGCTCCCCAGCCCTCGGTGGGTATAACAGACAAGGTAGGCCACGAGCTCTGTGAGAGGCAATTTCCAGAAGTTTAGTAGTCTCACCTGTTTCTAGGCTGTCAGAGTCCTCCCCATTCAGCTTGCAGGGAGCTGGGGGGAAGGGAGTCACCAGAAACACTCATGGGAAGTTTTTACGGACCGTGCTAGGAGGGTGTATGGAATTTCTCTCACAGTCCATGGGCCAGAACACGTAAGCTCAGAGTTAACCGTGAGAGAGGCTGAGAAGGTCATAGTGCAGCTGACCGGGGGAAGGAATGAACTCACACACTGTGAGTGGTTGGTTGGGGATCCTACTAACTAATTCTAGGCTTCGTTATTGGCAGACTCTCTTGCCTACAGCCGCGTTTATTAGTACTAATGGTGTTATTGCTCTCCGTTGTCTGTCATCCTTTGTTTTATTTTATAATCTGTTCAAAGCTCTCCTGGGAAAGAGAGAGGCTATTTTCGGGCCCCTCCCCTCCAACAATCGATGCTTGGCCTTGGCACATTGAGAAATAAAGTCTCGGAGTTTATTTCGGGAGGAGACATGGACTTTAATTTTATTTGAACCCTAAATCACAAGGGAAAGAGAATATGATTTTGTACTTCAGATCCTGTGGACTTTAATAATCTTTGGACTTTAACTTAATCGTTCAGTGTATTCACCGAACTTTACTTTCTTCCCAGAGAATTCATGATGAGAACAGGTTGATATTCAAATTTGGAACATTTTGTAATTGGTATTTTATTGCTAGAGTATCTTAACATCATTTAATTTCATTGTAGAGCATGGCCTATACTTAGAGTGGCCATATAATTTATTGTCCGAACTGGGACCGTTTAGAGAGAGAAAGGAGCCCCTGCTAATAATTATGCTGGAGCAACAGGCATAGAGCTGGTCTGTTTTGGGTGAATGGGGATGTATGGTCATCCCGCTTTATTGGACAATCTGGAAGGACATAATTAGGAAAGAGAAATGGAACAGGGCATGAATTTCCAGCAATGAACGTAGTGATTTAATTAAGGAAAATTTTCTGACCCACAGAAGAGCCTTCTGGGGATCTGTTCTCACTTGTCCCCCAGTGGTCCCAGGAAGAATCACAATGGAGCTGTCCTGGTCAGGGGCCATCCGGTCCGGGAAGGATGAACCATAGTAGATGTTTCAGCGAGAGGGGCCTCAATGCAGGCAATTGGGTACAATCCAGTGCAGGTGTGGGAGGGCTGAGCGCGGAAGAGCAGCACACAGACTAGTAACTGCAGGGAGCCGCTAGCACTGCTAAGCCTGGGGGAACTTGAGGAAGGAGGTGGAGTTATCCCAAGATCAGAGGAGGGCCCCCTGGCTGGAGACTGGGATCCTGGGCAAGTTCTAGGCAAGTGAGGAGAGGTGAGGCTCCCAGGCTGCTTCTAACGCTGAGTGGTTGGCAAGGCTGGTGCTTGGAGAACAGGAAGGAAGCCCCCACCCCTTGCCCCCTGCCCCTATACTCCCCCGGTTGTGCCTGTCTTTCCAATCTCCTGCCTGTCCCCCTTAGACAGACCCTACCCAGCAGCAACCCACTGTCGAGGGAGTCTGGGGAGTGGGGTTGGCAGAATTTCCTGCCCCAGTGTCCAAGGTGGGCTCCGAGCTGAGCAACAGTGGGGATGTGAAGGACCTAGACACAGAGGGTGGCATCGGGGGTGTGCCTGGTGATGGAGAGGGCAGGAGGTCATGATAGAACTGCTCTCCTCCTCTGAGGACCGCCACAGGCAGCTGGGCACTGGCTTACTGGTCAAGCACAAACGTTGAGAACTGACAGTGGGTAAGTCCTGGTGGATGACTCCTCCCCTGTCCTGATGTCTCCTTCCATGTGGAGATGTCCCATTCCCAACTTCTGTTTGCCCTTCAATCACCCAGGGCAGCAGAAGCAGCCTAATCTGCATCAGGAATCCGGAGAGCATGACCTGGGGCTACTCAGCTCAAGTGCTTCCTTCCCCGGGGTCGGGGGAGGGCAGGCTGCCCGTAGGGATCCCCACTCTCCTCTGCCTCTCCCTGTGTCAGTCTTACCAGTTCCTTCAGAAAACAGACCTGTATTGCCCCTTGTCTGTATTGCAGGCACCGTTCTGGACCTGGGGCTACGACAGTGAACAGGACAGACGGAGGTCCTTGTCTCATGCGATAAAGAGGCAATGAGTTCACACACATAACCAATAGATACGTTATATGATGTGTTGGAAGGCGATGAATGCTAGCGCAGGGAAAAGCAAACGGTGAGGGCCTGGGACTGCTGGGCGCACGCAGAGGGGCGCCATTTGTCCCGCTCAGAACCTTGGCCAGCGCCACAGCTTTTGAGGTGAGTGCTGGTCACTCTGTTGCTCAGTCCAGTCACTTGTCCCCAGTCCTGGACATGGCCAAGAGTGGCTTGTATGAGTAGGACCATGGGCTCTGGCCCCCAGAGGAGGCAGGTTCCATCACCAGCTTCACCTGCAGGGGGTTTGTCTTGGAGCAAAGCCTCAATCAGAATCGCCTGCGATTAGTGCTTCAACCACCTTTGCAAACAGATGCAAAGGGTGTCTTAGCCTACCCACCTCGTGCTGTTTGAGCTTCGCATCCACGAGGGCAGTATTCCAGCCACAGCCTGTGCTATCGGCAAAGAAATGAGCCTGTTTTCCTTTAAGTAGCCAGCAGCCCTGAGAGTGTGGTCTGAACCCGGCGGGTGGAGAGCCGTGTCTTTGAGAGCCTCTCCGGGGGGTGTCTGTGAGGTCAGACTCCTTTCGTAGCGGCACTAGGATGTCATTTGCCTTTTTTGTTTTCATTCTCTGGTATGTACGGTGGAATTTTCCAGAGGTTATCCGGCATGTAATAGCTCAACAGACTGACTGCAGAATCAGATTAAAATACTCCTTTTTGCCTAAGTACATATTTGTGTGAAGCCTGATTTTCTTAATATATTTCCATCAAAACAACATATTGCAACAGATCAAATGCAGAAGATACAAAAATCCAGCTGTCTGTTAAGGCAAACTTAAAGACATTTGCAAAGAAGTTAAAACAGTTTCTCTTCTTGCTAGATTATTTTTTTAAAAGCAATATTGCTGCTTTTCATATAAAAGATATTTATGTTAATATGTAATGAGTGTATTATTTGTAAATTCATAAAATAGATATGAAACATTTTTCCAGTTTTAATTTTTAATGCAGTAAATGTCAATGGAGGTCATCCACAGAAGCAAACGTGAAGGGGTCCCGGGACCAGGAAGGTGGAGCAGGCCTTCTCTGGAGGAACTGGGTGGCCCGTCACAGCCACACGGTGTTCCAGGCCCCAAACACCGGCTCGGGGGCCTCCTTCCCTGTCCCGGACCTCACAGAAGCACGCGGCCAAATTTCCCCATCCGACCAGCTTTCGGGCATCTATATACATGACAACTACTTCTGATTAAGGTCTATCTTAATGGAGGAAAAAATGCATTTAACCCAGAGCAGGAAGAAGCAGGCATTAGAGATGTCCTGTGTTTAGCAAACAGATACCTGCACCGTTGCAAGGTGGTCAAGTGGGCTCTTAGGAGGACACAGTGTCCTCCAGCTGGACCCAGGGCAGCCGGATGGGGGAAGCAAAGGGAGCCCGCGCCTTCCCTGGCCTGAGGAGTTTGGGCTCCAGCCACCAACACGCTTTTGATCACTGGCGCTGAGATGCTGGCCCGTGGAAGT
This sequence comes from Micronycteris hirsuta, assembly GCA_004026765.1. Lineage (NCBI taxonomy): Eukaryota > Metazoa > Chordata > Mammalia > Chiroptera > Phyllostomidae > Micronycteris > Micronycteris hirsuta. The sequence goes on along the minus strand of PVJI01006222.1, from coordinate 83,638 downwards.
GTTGCGTCAGGACCCCCGAGTTGCTCGCCTATTATGGATTTCCAACTCAGAATCTCTGGGGCTGGGGATCTAGCAATCTGTATTTTTAAAAACTCCTTGGATGATGCTGCAATCCAGCCAGGTTTGGGACTGTTTTTTCAAGTTTCCAGGAGCGAGGCGGTTGGCACGGAAACAGGGACATCTCCTTTCCGTCAAAGGCAGCCGACACCTTCGGGGACCGCTGGGAAACCTGCATGTAAAACGGCAGGACAGGAACGGCAGTGGCAGCAAGCCTGTGGCTCACCTAAGATGGTTCTGCAAGAGCAGAATCACTTTTCTTCCTGCTAAACGGATTTTTGTTCCCCAGCAGACGCAGGCTCGTGGCTCCGTTTGACACTGTGGATGTGAAAGGAAGAGGCAACGCCATTTCTGTGTACAGAGGTGTCTGAATAAAGGGAGCAAGGCAGTTTAAACTGCATGCTTGTTTGGTTTAAAAGGGATACTTTTTTCTCATGCTTAACCACAAGTTAAAGCCATTAAGAAGGCGTTAGCCCTTTCTGCGGGAAAGAAAGGTGGGAGGTGTTGCTTGCTGAGATTAAACTTCAGTTAAGTTGGGCCCCCCACAGCCCCAGAAGCAGAGAAGTTTTTACCATTCATATTTAATTTGGTTGAATAAAGTGGGAACAATTATTTTCTACATACAGTGTCGCTAACTCTATCAACTATGCCGACCCTTGTCATCCTAAGTTTTCACCTGTGCCTCAGCTATGTGACGTGTAACCAGAGGCTTCTTCCATGCCTTGGTGTGGGAAGTAAGCATCTTTATTTCACTAGCACCCACCCACCGACCCCGCTTGGCACCCAAGGCTAGCAGCTAGTCTAAGCTTCCCGTTCCCTTCCAGAGCTCCAACTGTATTTGTTGGCAGGGGAAATGATGCCTCTCTGCCTTCAGAGTGTATGATGGGGAAGTCACAACTTCTAAAGGGCAAGTGACTCAGCGCTGAGTCACTGAGTCACTGGTCCCCTGTGGAAAGGCTTCCAGGAGCTCTGGCTCTCGGGATGTGATTGAACTCATTTCAATCTCAGAGTCTGTATCTGTGAAGAAACCACAGAATCTTGGGATCCAGCCTTATGCTGTTCTTATCTGACAGATGAGACACCTGGCGCTCAGACGCATTAAATGATGTGTCTAAGAGGTAATGGAAAAAGAACACGAAGAGCAGTTTTAAAAAATGACACGTCCAAAGTTGTAATTACCAGTGTTCTCATAATGTCTCCATCATGTTTTGCCGAGCTCAGCAAATACTACGTGGAAATGAGGATTCTAGAGCCCACACCAACATAAAACAAGTTTCCTCTTAACGGCAGCAACCCGTACCATCATCTCACCGACCCCTGGTCTTTGGGGGAACGCGAGACAGACCATGCCAACCACAAAATCGTGCTCACAGTGTGCAGAGCACAAAGCCCTCTCTCACACTTGCCTTGACTTTCGGAATCTACCGATGGATGGGGAAGGCATGTGGCGTCCTTTGCAGGCGGGAACTAGACAGAGATGCAACACTTCTGTTGAGAGAACCCCAGCCTCCTGTTTGGCCCTGTGGGGCACCGGCCAGGTTTTCCTCTGCTAATTGGCACCCGCGTGGGCGGCTACTGTAGCAACGGTTCTGTGGGGCTTCTGTGGCCCATCTAGATTAAAAGTGAAATGCTGAAAAGTTCTCCACACCCCCACCCCCTGCCACCAGCTTCCAGGGATGCTCCCTTTTATGTGATTGGAGAGGGAGGCAGCCTTCAAAACTACTGTGTAGGCCTAAAACTACATTATCCAGGCTCTCAGATTCAGAAAATAAGTTTAAGAAAGATAATGCCAGAGGAACTGATTTCTGCCTAAAGAGATACCTTCCCTGAGGCCGCATGGAATTGAAAAGGGAAATTTATGGAAAAAATGCCACTGTGACCTTAAACATGTGGCTCTGGGTTGGTGCGTAATGAGGAATGGAGTGCTATTAAAATATACTGCACATTTTAATGAATCCCCTGGCAGTAGGCCAAAAAAAAAAAAAAAAAAATTGAGCTCAGAATAATTCTGGGAAGGAGGATTTTGCCAAGGAGATTTTAATGTCAAGAATGTATGGGAGGCTAAAAATAAGAAGCTCATGCACAACCCAGAGCTGTGGCTGGAGATGTATCTATATTCAAATTAAATTATTCCATTTCCGCCTATGGAAAAATCCGGTGGTAAAAATTGACTAGCCAACATTTAGTCATTTTCACTCAGATGGTTCATATAAATACCAAACTCAAGACTTGTCCAAATAAACCCACCAGCACTTCCTGGCTGAGGTGTTAGGTAGACAATAGCAGCCAGCAGCATTCAGAAAACCAACAAAGAGCTTACAGAAACATCGTGCCTGAAAATGCCACAGGAAATTGGCTCCCCAGCAAAGGGAGGGTTCAGGGAGGTCCAAGGGGAGAGTGGCCCGGGAGTGTGAGGAGTAAGCGGCCCAAATGTTGAATGCGAAGAGAGGAGCCTTCACACAGCCTCAAAGGCACGTGAGACCCAGTCCCGGCTCTCAGAGACTCAGGTCTGTGGTCCATGACAATTTAGCACTAATTCTTTTCCTGTCAGAGAAGGAACCCCTCTATTTGGACCTGGGTCTGAAGGGCCAGCAGGTGTGGGCTTTCCACAGGTCGTTTGTTGGTGCAAACTTGCGGAACTTACGGTTGGCTGCTGCCGGTGTCCCCACCTGCAAACCCAGGCCGCCCGCAGAGGAGACGCGAAGGGCCAATACCTGGCAGCGTACTTGTTGGTATTTCAAGGGCAAACATCTTCTTGCCTGTAACTACTGAACCTCCAACCCAAAACTGGGGTGGGGAATCTAGGCCTTGGTAAGTCTTTTATTGACTTGTTAATTAGAAGACTCCTGTACAGCCATGCTTCTGGGCTTGCCCCAGCCTGGACTGTGGGGCCAGTGACATCTCTGCCCACAGGGCTCTGGTGGCGACCAGCAGGAAGGGGAGCTGTGAGTTGGGGAGGGAGGAGGCTGGCTGGCCCCCTTTTCTGGCTGGCATGAGTAGCTGGTGACATTAGTTCATCCTGGCCAATACTTGCTGATGCAGGTGACAGATTCATTAGGATGTTTGCTTGTGAATCTCCCAGGTGATGAAGGGAAGAGGTGAAGACGACAGCTCAGGCTCCATGCATGTGCCCGAGGTGGTGACGGGGACCTGGGAGCGCTGATGGGGCTCAGCCTGTTGCTGCAACCGCCCCGGGCTCTAGATGAATTCTGGCTTGGACAGGACCTGCATTCTGTGCCTGCTGACTCTCTCCCGCTGTGTCATTCTGGAATCCCGTGATCTTTGCTTCCTACAAAAAAAAAATAAAGCAGACGGGGAAAATAATTAGACTGAATGAAAAGGGAAGCAGGAATGTTAAGAAAGAACAGTTACGGAGAATGTGTTAAGGATCAGGCACTGCTAAGTACTTCCTACGCAATGCTATTGACCTTCCCCACCAATAATATCCTTCCTTCCCTCTGGTCAAACCAGAGCCCAGTGAACAGACATCACTGGCCCGGAGATAGGTACTGCTGTTAGCCCCATTTTACAGGTGAGTAAACTGAGGTTTGTGGCTGTTCAATAACCTGTCCAAAGTCACAGGTAGCTATGGATCTACAATGGTAGTATTGGAAACTCAGCTCCTGGGATCAAACCCAGCCTTAAAGCATTCTATTGTTCTATTTCCTGTGAGCTTCCTGTCTCCTCCCTGTAGCTTGTGCAGACAGAGAGCTGAAGACCAGCGAAAGGACCGATGAGTTGTGGGAGGGGCTGCTGTCAGCTCTGCTGCTTGTTATTCCTGTAACCTCAGGAATGTCACTTAGCCTGGGGAGCCTTCCTGTGTTTTTCTGTGACTTGGTAGTCATCCTTGGTGTCCTGCTGTGTGTGGAGGCACCTCACCTGGAGATGCCGTGAACCCAAGGGAAGTCTTCTCCAGGGGACCTGGTGAAGATGATCGCTCTGGAAGGGGGCGTGCTCCAGGACAGAGAGCAGGGGCCATGGCCTGGGCCTGGGCTGCCACGCTAGTGGGACCTTGCTGGCCTGCCGGGGGCGCTAGGAGGAGGAAGGCACCCAGGGGAGTGGCCGGCGCACCCCTCACCGGCAGGGGAAGCCCACGTGGCTGCTGAACAGGAAGTAGATGAGAGGGTTGATGGCGCTATTCAGGGCGGGCAGGTTCTGAATGATCACAGAGGCGTAGACGCGCTCCCTGGTGTCCGGAAGGAGGCCGAAATTGTCCAACATGTCGAAGAGGAAGTACGGGCTCCAGCAGCAGATGAAGGCTGGGTGGGGGGAGACAGCCATTAGCACCCCAGGAGGCCACACCTTGTGGACATTCCTCAGCACCCAGGATCCCTCAGAGACATTTAAAACAGTGGAGTGTGGGAGCCTTTGTGCCATGTTTCCTTGAATACGCACAGAGACATTCCCGGAACTTCTCTATGCACACAGTGACCACTGGTGAGGCCCTTTGCTGAAAGCTTGGGAACTGCTCCGCAGGGAGGGGTGCACTTGCCTTTGCGGAGCACTTGGACAAGATCTGGGTGCTGGGGGTGTGGCTCCGGCTTTCCCAGGGATGCCAGCCCTCCTGCCAAGAGCAGGGCAGTCCCTCCCGTTCACAGAACCCAGAACCGAACCCTGTTTAAAAGGACCCCAGGCTATAGCCTAACTCTATGTTATGTAGGAACACAAACATTTTTAATAAATGTGAATTTTCCACAAATGCAATTCCCTTGCAAATGAGGAAAGATTACTTGTTTCACTTGGAACCATAGCTGGGTTTGTTCTCTTGCTCGGGAAACCAAGTCTCGGCTTCGTTTCTTTGTCTCCACGGAAGCGCACCTGTGCTGTTTTGTTTAGGTGGGTGTTACCACATCTGGCGGACTGCTTCATCGCCCCTCCAGTGTGGCTGTGCCCAAGTCTTTAAATAACGAAATCTGTATTGGTTTATTATGAGTTATATTCTTTCTATGCCTTTTTTATATGATCATATATTGATGGTTTAAAAATTAGGTTAGGTCCATAGTATTCTGTGCACGTTTGGTGTCAGGATGGAAAGGGGCGCTGTGAAATGTTTGTTCTAGAAAGGACTGTCTTGGTCTGATCAGGTCATTGACACTGGCTGGTCCTCTGTGGGCTTCTCTGTCCTCGGACCAAAAGGCGTCCCAGGCCTGGGCACGTGGCCCCTGGTCACAGAGGGCTACGTTGTCTCTGGAACGCACGTGCGGATAAGATATGCTTCCTGACGCCCCGTCCAGGGAATGCGTGTTTGTGCGCCCCATTGTCTGGGTGGGAAGGCAAGGGAGACCGAGGTGCTCCAGAGGCCTCTGGGGCAGGATTCTGAGCCCTGGGATGGTGGCGGGGGGGGCATGTGCTTCATCCCGGGTCTGCTGCGCTGCTGTTCTGCGCCTGGATTCTGTTGGCGGAATGTCCCTGTGTGTGGTCTGTTTGGCATTTTGCTCTTGTGTTTGAAAAGGTGAGACCGACTGTTCTGGTGATTTGACATTCAGCTCAGAGGAGGGCTGTGCTCTCTCAGAGCTCCAAAGGGCTGCACGAGGGGTCAGGAGGGGTAGTGTCTGAGCTGCAAAAGCAGGAAATGGCACAAATCCACTTCCTTCTTGGGTATCCTCATTTATTCATTCATTCAACAAATATTAACCAAGCACCTCGTGTTGGGGTGGGGGGCCCTGTTTAAGGCCTTGGTGTTAGTGTTGAAGGAACACGAGGGCAACAGTCACTGCTCTCGTGGGATTATTACCCCAGCAGATCAACTATATCTTTTTTTTTTTAAAGATTTTATTTATTTATTTTCAGAGAGAGGAGAAGGGAGGGAAAACGAACAATGTCTGGTTGCCTCTCACATGGCCCTCACTGGGGACCTGGCCTGCAACCCAGGCATGTGCCCCGACTGGGAATCGAACCGGGACCCTCTGGTTCCCAGCCCGCGCTCAATCCACTGAGCTACACCAGCCTGGCCAGATCAACCATATCTTATAACGTCTGGTGGAAGTAGCAACTGAAGGAAAATGGGGAGGGGCGAAGGCTGCAGGAGGGCTGGTCAAGACTCCTCAAGAAGGCCCTTCTCGGGAGGCAGCCTTGCTGGGGAACAAAGACGGGAGGGACTGAGCTGCACCGCTATCTGAAGGCTGAGCGTTGCAGGCAGGGGAACAGGGCAGGGTCCTCCAGGTGAGAACAAGGTGACATTCTGAAGAAATAGCAAGAAGACCGGGGTGACTGCTGTTGATGGGGGACGCAAATGTTGGAAAAATTTTAGCTTCAGGTAGTAGCTAATACGCTGAGTAATGGGTGCATGTGAAAAGCTGTTGTTTCAGGAACTGAAGGGATGACCCACCCGGACTCCAGGGGACCCTAGGTAGTTCCGCCTTTGTGCCTTGGGAGGACTGCAGGCCGGCAGGATGGTATCTGAGGCACTGTGCTCCAGGGGGAGATGCCCACTGCCCAGGGCACAGAGGAAAGAATGCTGCAGCTTTTATCTCATTAACTTTTCCCCTGAATTCCAAACCTCTTACCTACCCTTTTCTTCTCCTTATGAAAAGGGGTGGTTTGAAATGGAAGGTAAGACAGTCTGTTAGGGTACAAACCCGCCGTCTTCTCAGATCGCCAGCCATCTGAATAAAGTGCCCGTAAAGATTCAATCCCTGTCTCTGCCTGTTGGGTCGGGTAGGCGACAGGCAGGACAAACGCCGGCTTTTCCGGTTTCAGTATAGAGTGAGCAAGGAGGAGCGCAGTGGGGATAAGGCCGGAGACCGGGTGGGGGAACCGATCACCCCAGCCTTGTAAGACACGGAATAAAGGTTGTGCTTTAGTCCAGCACCGTGGGAAGCCACAGAGGGATCTGCAAGACAGTGACAGTGTCTGGTTTGCATTTTGAACAATCGCGTTGGCTGTTTGGCAGAGAAGGAACAAAAGGAGACTCGTGGCGGAAGCTGGTGGATGTCATGGTCAAGGACATTGTTGTAGAGAAGAGTTGGACTTGAAATCTGTCTTGTAGGGAGAACCTTCAGCCCTTGCACATGGACTAGACATGTGGGGCATGAAAGAAATACAATAATGACAGATGGGTAACCCTTACATTTTCAGTGTGGGTGAAAGACAGTGTCACATATTGCATTGGAGGCACAGTGGTCCAGAACGAGCCACCCGAGATGTGCCCCTGGGTGGCAGACTGTTCCGCCCTAAAGGCAACTTTAGGCACAGGCTCAAGAGAAACTTCTGCCTTGCTCCCCCCACCCCCAACTGCCTAGAAGAATTTAAATTAGAGGAATTGCCCATAAACTTTTATCAGAGGGGTTCCCTTACATATGTACACATTACATTTGGTTATTTTGTGTTGCTAATCTGTCTATTTGATTATCATACCGGCCAGGAGAAGCTCAAAGGCAGAGGAAAGTTGGTTCGTCCCCGACGGGGACAACATGGGGAAGACTCCCTTTGTGGGGGGCTTGCCATTCTGAGTATGAGAAGCTTACTAGAAATACAATTGGAGCTCTGAAGTAGAAATAATAGATATAATTTCTAAGCAAAGGAAGTGAAGGAGGAGCCAATCAAATATTGCTTAGAAGTCAAATGAGATGCAGATCAATGATTGACATTTGACATTTTGGAGGTCGTGGTGACGTAGATGAGGGTGGTTTTACTGGAGTGACAGGAAAGAAAGCCAGCAGAAATAGGCTCCGGGGAACGAGAGGTAAGAAGTGCAGAACCAGTGGGAGAAAGCAGTGAGGGGAGGTGGGCCTGTTATGAAGTAGGTCCTTGCGGGGGCCATTACAGTTCGTTTACGTGCGTGTGGCCCAGTCAAGGGAAAGCGGTGGCGGGGAGGAGGTCGTTGGAGGGACAAAATTCACGATTCGGCAGGAAGGGATGGGATTTGGGCTCAGGAGAACATTTTGGACGTAGAGAGAAGCAGTGCCAGTGTACACCACCCCCCCCCCGTCAGAGGAGCAAGGGTGGAGCCCATGGTAGAGATGCGTCCCATCAGTACGCCGTCCCATCAGTACGCACGAGAGCAAGAGGATAACGGGGATGTTCTATTCTGCTTAGTTGCATTTTCTTAGTGAGCTAGGAATCAAGGTCATTAGCTGAGAAGGCCTCAGGAAGAGGAAGTTTTGAAGGTTTGAGGGTGACAAAGAGCACACACCAATCTGACACAGATTAGGTGCTCCAGAAATACCCGCTTCCCCCCCTCCCCCGAGATAAGGTAACTTAATGGGTTGTAACAATAGAGAGAAAGGAAACAGGAGGGAGAGAGAAGATTCAGGAGGAATTTATAGTGACCTTGAGAGGGATTATCCAGGAGCAATGAAATGTCCCTCTGGTCTTCCTTTTGCTCATCAAGTTTAGCCCCGGGGGAAAGGATGCATTAAAGAAAGCAACTGGGCCAGCAGGGTGATGGTGAGCATTGGCTTCAGCGTGTAATCAGATTTCCTCCAAATTCTGCACCCTGGGGCCTTGGTGGATAGCTACGCTCATAAAGAGAGAGGTTAGGAAGCAAATGCCACCCTTTGAGGGAGCCACACACACAGAGACTGACAAGTCCCACACACCCCTCTCCAATCAGACAAGTTGCTTTCCCCCGTGGGCTCTCCACCACGAGGAGCCTGGTACAAGTTTGCTTTCGGAATGTCCACCCAGTGCTGCCACACAAGGAGGGACGCTGCTCACCAAGAACGATGACCATGCTGTACTTGATGGCCTTGACTTTTGCCTTGGAGATGAGCCCTCGGTTGTAACTGGTGCACAGCTTCCCATCTGTGGATAGAGGAAAGGGCGATGGCAGAGTGAAGAGCTGTTTCTGCCAATGCGAACACTGTAGGTCGGTCCCGCCGCCGTCACGGGGCCAGTCAGATCCTGCTCACCCGTGCCCAGGGACATCACCCATGCCCAGGGACATCACCACCTCCTTGGACATCTTCAGAGTAACCATGGCTCTGGGACGCATGTTGGAAATTGCTCATTGTGCTGCTTAGTGGAGAATACAAATGTGCTGGCCATCCAGACTCTTTCACGAGGCTTGGCTGGATGCCCGGAGTCAGCCGAGGCTGGGATTAGCCCTAGGACCACCTGTCTGGTTGCCCCAGCAACCTAGGGCACAGCCGTTTTCTTAGAATGGTTATCCCAGACTAACTCATTCATCTAACTCAGAAACACACTCTTGGCAAAAGCTCAAACCAGGGAGATTAAAAAAGAAAAACAGAAACATCCCAGAGCATAAATATCAGGATCCATTAGGAATATCAGCTTGATGGAGACAGAAACTTTGTTGTTGTTTCTTTTCACTCCTGTATCCTCTGGATGTCATCCGTGATTAATATTTCTTGGGTGAATCCACGCAACCTTCTCTAGTCGAGAAGTGGAAAAAGAAAGGGTGACGAGGATGGGCTGCGCTCAGTGCAGCAGAGCCCGGGAGCAGAGGGAGCAGAGAGCCGGCAAACGTGGGGGTGGCGACGTGGGGTGCACGGGGCCCTGGTGCTGTGGAAGAGCTTTTACTCTCAGGGCCTCTGCCTGTCAGCCCCTGGGGTGCTGCTGTGAAAACTGGGGACGGCGCCCTCTCTCAGCATGCACGTGGCCCTGCCCAAGCACCGCCCCAGTGAGGCAGCACAGAGAGGGTGCCAGCCCACACAGTGGGTTGCCAACCCCAGCGGGTTGCCGCTGATTAGGGCTCAACAGGCACAAAGGCAGTGGTGGCCCAGGCCAGCTACTGTGCTCACGGGTCCCCGCTACATTGCTCAGACTTCACGATTAAAATGTATTTTAATTCCTTGGGGGACTGGTACATTTACCTTTGCACTATTTATTCTGTCCCCTCTCCAGTTCAATCCTGCCCAATCCAACAAGCGCAGCCCATCTGCTAAGAGATAAGAATTTAACAGAATAATCTAAAAGGTAGAGCTCCTGTTCGCCAGGAACTTTCTTTCAATGCCGCGTGCGAGATCGCGCACACCCCATAAACCTGCAGGACGTGAGAGAGACAAAAGCCAAGTACAGACAGCGAGGAGCCGGCCCCCCACTGCTGTCAGGAATAATAGGGACACGGGGCTTTTTTATGTGCCATGAGCTGAAATACTGATTATAATTCATTGTTAAATTTTGTGATGCATACCCTGTAAGCCCACTCTTAGACCTTCACATTATTCTGTGTGTTTCTCAGAGCCGCGAACCTTCCGTGGTAGAAGCTGCAGCAGCATCTACATCAGTGGTTCTCAACTGGGGGCGACATTGCCCCTCGAGGTTATTGTGACAGTGTCTGGACACATTTTCCTTTGCCACATCACGGGGAGGCTACTCCTGGCATCCAGTAGGTAGAAGCCAAGAATGCTGCTATGCATCCTTCGATGCACAGAACAGCCCTCCCCCCAACCCGCTCATGCAGAGAATTATCCAGTCCAAACCCCGACAGTGACAAGGTTGAAAAACCCTGGTTGCTAAGGTGGTATCTTGGGAAAGATACAGGTTTCAGAGTGCGACCCGAATGCATTCCCAGCTGCACTAATTACGGACGGTGTAACTATATGCAAACTGCCGAATGTCCCCAGCCTCAGTCTCCCAATTTTAAAAATGAGACATGAAACACCAAATTCGCAGTTATTTTGAGGATTAAAATAAAATGATGTCGTCAAGATGTCAAGCCCCATGCTGAGCATGTCAATTCCCTCGTTAGTTGGGATGAATGAGGTTTTAGCGCTATTTCGGGAATATGAGCTGCCTTTATGGAAGTGAACAGAAGGTGTTACGACATTTAGACAGGTTATTATGCACTGTTGTTATCTGTGTATAGGGATTATATTACATCCAAAAATTATCAGGGGTATTAGACCCACGGGAAGCAAGTAAAAAAGACAGCAGACCAAATTGTACCCTTTCAAAGGATCCTCATTTGCTGGAGTATCAGCTGACTCCTGAACTGAATGGCTCTGAAGACTTGGCTTTTCCGAAAAGTTCTCCAGGATGACATTTGTGCTCTGAAATCTGCTTAAAATGGAAACTTTCAGTCCTTCTCAACAGGGCAACTGGGTGACAATGAAATCAATTCCTTGACCTTCCACCTCCCAATGAGATCAGCGAAAAGCATCTTTAACCTGACCACTCCAGGAAATGCAAAGCCTCCGGCTCCCAAAGATGCTTCTTCAAAGACAGCCAGGCTACAAAATGCCGGTAATTCTCCTTTATTGGAAGATAAAAGGATTAATTCCACCCAGGCCCTGGCGCTGAGCTGGAGTGAAAAGCAGTTAAATTCAGCTGTCATTGCGCATTAATAGCTGGGGGAGCCTAGAGGCAGCAGGTCCATTAGATTCAGCAAACTGCCTTAGGCTGTTTTAGTCCAAGTATGAGTCCCGAGGGGGCCCAGGCTGGAAATTAGTCTCCAAGTGGCCAGGGCCTGCTCCTTACCTTCCCCACCTTCATGCAGACACTGGGAATCCATTTTTCTGGGCCAAACACCAGAAGTGAGGGCCGGGGCAGGGGAACAGCTGTTATCCTGGGATTTTAAAATGAGGCGGAATTTATTCTTGAACCATCTGTGGACTATAATGAGTGGGGGTGACTTGTTTGCTAACAGGGAAGTCTACCTAGTAATACTTTAGAATAAATATTTTTCATATGTTAGGAACTTTACATACTTCAGCATAATTTAAAAAATTAAAACATTTTTAGAAGATATGTCTGAGTTTTAAAACTTGATTTTTGACTTCTGATCATCGATGGCCTCTTTATCTATAGAACCTTCATGGTACATATTTTTTTAGCACATCTCATCTGGTTAACTGTAGAATTTTAACCGCTTCCTCCCTTTGGGTTTTTCTTTCTTTTTCTTTTTTAACCTTCTGGCACACCAGAGGTCACAGCTAGCTATGAGAAGGTATGACCTAAGTCACCTCACTCACCCGACTCACAGCCTTTTCTATTCCTCAGCTCCTCAGCTCAGGCAGAATCGAGACCCCTGATAGGCCTAAAATCATCGTGGCAGAAACAGGCTAGCTTTCAGCAAATCCTTTCCTTTTCCCTCAGGGCACACAGCTAGACTACATTTCCCATCCTCCCTTTCAACTGGGTGTTTAGTCATGTGACTAAGATCTGTCTATGGGAACACCAGAAGACCCCTCATACACCAGACCCAGGCCTAGCTCAAACAATCCACCTGGGCAGTCCTCCACTCTCTCTTGTCCCCACCCCGCCGGTGGGACCTTGATGCTGAGGGACACCTTAGTGGCCCTCTGTTCTGGGTGGCAGAATCTCCAACAGCTTGAGCCTCTGAAAAACTCTGTGCAACCGTGCCCTTCCCTTTGACCTTTGCTGGCACTTGGACATCAACTGAGCAAAAAACAAACTTCTGCAAAGGCCACTGTATTGGGGGTTGATCTGTTGTAGCTGCTGGCGTTTCCTTAATGAAAGCAGAAACCGGTTCCTCAAGGGATGTGCCGTCACCATAAGCACCTAATACGCGTGGCAGTGGTCTGGTGGGCCGGCCACCGGTGGCCAGAAATCTGACGTTGGAAGCTGGCTCACCAGGAATCCTTTTGGCAGGGGTGTCGCACATGATGCCTGGGAGGGCAGGTTGTGTTTCTCCTGAGCCCCAAACCCCAAGGACAAGGTTCATGCTCTCCAGAGAAACGAAACCCGTAGGAAACACGCATGGAGAGGTATGCAGGGTCCGGCAGAAGTGAGGCCCGCGTGAGCGTGGTTGGGAGGGGACGGGAACATCTCGCACGAGATGGACAGCAGTTGGAACATTTCACCTAAAATGCCAGAGGGTGTGCTGGAGTGTGGTACTGTTATGTTACAGAATTCCATGCTTCTGATTTTGTACTTAGAGATTTTGTAATTTAAAGAAGGGGCGTTATTTGTGCCGGGCCCTGTATCTATAATGACAATGAAGCTGGCCCCGGTCCACAGATTAAGCCATAACATTGTGAGGTTGTGACCAGCAAGACCCATCTGAATCATTTCTGAGACAAAGAGCAGACTGGGGACATAGCCTCTCACCTGCTCCCGATGGCCTCAAGCAAGCAGGAAGGGACAGGGCGAGGGAGCGCAGGACAAGTCAGACCTGAGGGTTGTGTTAATAATTTTCTGGGTATGGGTCCCCCCACAGGAAACTAACTGGAAGCAAGTAGATCAGAAGCATACTAAGCTTTTGAGAAATAATATTGGCAAATAAGCCATGAGCTTCATATCTTTTCAACACAGAAACGTCAGACTTTAAAATTGTTATTAATCCTGTGGGTATAAAATTGCATCTAACTGAGATTTAAATGAGTTCTTTCTGATTATCAGTGAGTCTGAGAATCTTATTTCTGGCCATTGCTCTTTTCCCTTCTCTAAGATGCCTGTGTCTGGCTCATTTTTTTCCTATTTAGCTTTAAAATTTTTCTTTATTGCTTTTTAGGTATTCTAAAAAATTCTGGATAATAATGTTTTCCCAGGTAATATGTTACACAAATTTCTTCCACTTTGTGGTTTGACTTTTTAAATATTAACAGAGTCAAATTTATCCATCATTACTTTTGTGGCTTAATGTATCTTATATCTTGGTTAAGAAATTCTTCCTTATTCCAATATCATAAAGGTATCACCTTTTGTTTTATAAGTTTTAAAAGTCACATATTTCATATTTAAGTCTCGAATTCACCTAGAATTTGTTTTGCCTATGAATTGAGGTGAAAATCTGATTTCTTTTCGTTCCCTATGATCTTCTGCCATCTACCAAGTTCTCATATCTGTGTAGGTCTGCTTTGGGGCTGCTTTATTTCTGGTTGTCTATTGCACTGTGTCAATACCGCATCCTATTAATCACTCTGACTTTATGATAAATCTTAATATTTAGTACAGTAAACCTCTCTATCCAGTTCTGCTTCACCGGGAGTGCCCTAGCTATTCTTGGCTCCTGAAATTTCCATGTATCTTTCAAAATTGTTTTGTTGAGCTCAATAAAATGTCCCATTTCAATTTTGATTGGAACTGTAGATTAGGTGGGGAACTGATGTGTTTATGCTATTGAGTCTTACTATGCATGAACATGTTATAAGAGTGATTTATTTATGTCTTTATATCTTTTTCGTGAAGTTTTTTATGTCTTTTGCTAAATGTAGTTGTCTGCAGAGAAGCCATTTTACCCACATGCGCTGATGAAGAGAGGTGCTCAGGCAGTTCATTGGGCTTGTCTTTTTTTATTTTGGATTTTTTTTTTTAGAGAGAAAGAGAGGGAGAAAAACATGGACGTGAGAGAGAAACATCAACTGGCTTCTCTCCATACGTGCCCCACTGGGGACCGAACCCGTCACCCAGGCATGTGCCCTGACTGGGAATCAAACCGGTGACCTTTCGCTTTGCGTGACAACGCCCAGCACACTGAACCACTCTGGCCGGGGCAATGGGCATCTCTTAAGCTCATTCACCGAGAAGTCAATAGGCCCCAAACCCAGTTCCTAATCCAAAGCTCTTCTCTCCACCTCATTCGACTTCATTTAACGTGCAATTTGGGTATAGCAAGAATCACATCACGTCTTCCAAGTCATGGTGGCCAGACACAGTTATATCCAGATGTTACCCTTTGTCCCTTCCACGGGTGTGGCCCCCCACCTCCTGCCCCCAGGCCCTAAATCTACCATTTCACAGGAGTAGATAGATACCCTGGGCATCCGGAGCACGCCTGCTCATGAAAGATGGCCACGCACAAGGTTGGAAACCTCCTCTCTCCTACCTCCTGTCCTCCACACTCATTTGTGGGAAAGTCTTCTGATCATTTATTAGCTGTTTTTTCTTTCTGCCAGCCTTTCAGAGGGAGAAGCTAGACATGCTTGCCAGTGAGAAGAGTGGTTGTCATACTAATGATGACTTGAATTCTGCAGCCCGTGTTTACAAAGTGAGCTTCTGTTCACACTAATTATGGCTGGCGTCCCCGTTGCCGAGCCGTCCTCCTGGCGTGCTAACGCCACCGGGGAGCCCGTCTCCCAGCCAACTCCAGGGCTGCTTGGCTGGGATGCCAGATAGGAAAGGAAGTGAGTTCCATTTGTGAGTAAGACACAGAGAGTATACGGGCTTCTCAGACTACCATCTGCTCTGCACTCCAGCAGGGGCGTCGCTGACGGTGACAGAAAGATACAGACAACAGAAAAAGAGGTGGAACGGAGACACAGATTTGTGTTAAAGAATGAAAATAGACCATCTCCCCTTCCACCTTTGGGAAGGGGGAATGGCATACTGTGTGCCGGTGGGAAAAGTAGCCTCCCTGTGGCTTTGCGCTATTTCAGACCTGGGAGGATGGGGGACCCAGCAGCACAGGGGCTGGAAAATCTAGTGGCAGGGGCAGGGGTACACCGGAGAGGAACCGGGGCCCCGCCACACTGACGAAAGTTCTGCTGAGAATGGGGTGCGGGAGGCGGGAGATACCCTGGGTGGTGGGTAGCAGATAGAGCATGGAAACACTGTGATACCTCACACTTCCAGCAGCATTTGCTCTATTCACTCTTGCGGGTGATGGATGGGCTGAAGGAAAATGAGGTGGGCTCCACCCTGGCCCTTTGGACCAGGAGCTGGGGGACCAGAGAGCTGTAGGTGAGACAGTGAGGATGAGAGTGCAGAGCGACAGTCAGGGAGGGACAGGCCACCCCCCTGGAACCGGCACAGGACAGGGGTTTAAACCAACCTGATCCCAGTCTGAAAGAACAGGAAGACCTCAGCCCACCTGAAAAACATCAGGCCCCACACCTGTCTTTATCTGACATCTGATAGAGGACGGACGTGCTCATCCATCTTTATTTTTTCAGACAAATATTCTTATTTTTGGCCAGAGCCACTCACAGTGAATAAAATAAATGCACTTATATTTATCCTCTCTGACTGCTCTTGCTGTTCAAGAAAAACCAGGGTGCAGAGACCAATCCAAATGTCTACTCTGGGGTTTTGGTGAATGAATGGTGTTTTCCTGAACAGGCCTCTCTTCATCCCAGCATCCTCCTCAGGCCCAGGCCTGAGAGACTGGGGTGGCCCTGGACTCTGGCTCAAAGGCTGCTTACTGGGACCCTGTGCTGGCACGGTGCAACCAGGCTCCAAGTCCCCCGCCCTTCCCCCAGTTCCCAGGGAGGTCAGGTGGAGCAGGCAGGGCTGCCGGGGGCAGCTGTCAGGGGTCCCATCTGCCCACTGGGTCAGGTCTGACATAACAGTGCAAATCCAGAGCCCAAGCTCACGTTCACTGGGGAAAACCTCTGCAGAGGCCAAACGATCCAAGAGTCGGGTGATTCAGATGAGAGACTTACCCGAGCAGTTGGAAATCGCCATCTCCTGGATCTTGCTTTTAGTCCAAATGGTTCGGATCACAATGGCATAGATGACACTGGGGAAAGGAGCAGAGGTAACATGAAAGTGGCTGGTGGGTCCCCATTGGGAAGACACAGAGAAAGGACCGCTCCCACTCTCTGAGCATGAGGTAGAGAGGAGGGGTCGCTCTGTGTTTGCGGATTATAGAATCATAGCAGGTGGAAACCGAAAGCCCCGTGAAGGGTCAGTTGGCCGCAGCTCCTTCTTTTTTAAGTCAGGAGGCTAAGACTGGTTGAGTTAAATTTCTCTAAGATTGTCCCAGTGGTTAGAGGTGTAGCTGAGATTAGAACCCAGACACAAGGTTTAGGGTGAGAAAGATTTAAATTTGTAACCGCCTCTACTACTTGCTGGTTGTATGACCTTGAATTTACATAGTCTTTACTGTGGCCCCATAATTTTTGCCTCTGGGGTGCAGGCATTTGTGTGGTCCAGTTCCGTTGAGTGTGATGGGGCCCATGACTTACTTCCAATCGATGCATTGGAATAAAGGTGATCAGCTGTCCATGAATACATAAGAGTGTAGCATCTGCCTTGCTAGTGACTATCTCCATCACGGGCTTTGAAGGATCAATTAATTTCTGGGAAATTAATTCTGCCAAGAACCCATGAGGGATGGGAAAAAGAACCTTCTTTGGTTGAGCCTCTGATGGGCACCCCAGGCCTGGCTGACACTGTGATTGTCATCTTGCCTCAGCAGATGACCCAGAGAAGCCAGGTACAGACTCCTGATGCACAAGTGCTGTGAGATAATAAAGTATGTCATTCTTTTTTTTTTTTTTAAGATTTTATTTATTTATTTTTAGAGAGAGCGGAAGGGAGGGAGAAAGAGAGGGAGAGAAACATCACTGTGTGGTTGTTTCTCATGTGGCCCCATTGGGGGCAACCCAGGTATGTCCCCTGACTGGGAATCAAACCAGCGACCCTTTGGTTCACAGTCCATGCTCAATCCACTGAGCTACACCAGCCAGGGCTAAAGTATGTTGTTCTAAGTCACCAGGTTCGTGATCATTTATTATCAAGCAAGAGATAACAAGTACACTGAGTTGATATAGGCTGAATGCATGTGTCACTTTGAAACGCATGTTGAAATCCTAATGTCCAGGGTGATGGTGTTTGCAGGAGGTGGGGGGGCAGGTCTTTGTGAGGTGCTTAGGTCATCAGGGTGGGGCCCTCAGAACTGGGGATTAGTGCCCTTATGAAAGGGACCCTGGGGAGCATTCTGGAGGAGAACCCTCACTGAACCCTGCTGGCACCCTGGTCGCCGACTTTCAGGCTCCAGACCTGTGAGAAATACTTCTCTGTTGTGTCTCATCTGTGTGCCTGGTCGTAGCCTCCCAAGTGACCAGGACAGCAGGTCCCAGTTGCAACTGTGAAGTGGATTAAACATACAAACTATTGAGAGTGTTTAGAGGTCAACTGTGATATCATTTAAAGTGTCAAGCATAGTGCTTAAAAATTAGCAGAGACCCAGTAAATGTCAGTTTCTGTCCCTCTTTCTTCCTCGTTTTTCATGTAATGTCACATCTACTCTCGTGAGATATAATCTGCCTAACAGCAAATCAATGTGTTAATGACTCAAAAGCATCAGCAAATTTTGTATCCTGTGTTCCCTTTGATAAACATAAAACTTAAAACCCTTCTTTCATGTTATTTGACATTTCAACTACATTAAGTATCTTGACTAAAAACTTTGGGAGAAAGCACTACTTTATTTTTTTAAAGATTTTATTTACTCACTTTTTAGAGAGGAGGAAGGGATGGAGAAAGAGAGGGAGAGAAACATTGATGGGAGAGAGAAATATTGATTGGTTGTTCTCATGTGTGCCCCGACCAGGGAGCAAACCTGTAACCCAGGCCTGTGCTCTCACTGGGAAGCGAACCGGCGACCTTTTTCTCTGTGGGATGATGCCCAACTGAGTCACACCGGTCAGGGAGCACTGATTTATTTTAAAACCACACCAACTTCCCTCTTGAGAATCACTGGTTAAAAAGAAAAAAATCTGAGCTCCAGTTGGCAGCAGCTGACAAAGCACTAATTGTTTTTAATGAATTTTAGAATATAACTTAATTAATGACCGTGTTAAAATGTTCTGCTTCTTAATGCTTTTCCCGTCTCATTCAGCCAACTCCTCTGAGCACTCCGAGGGAGCTCGAGGCCTTTTTGGAATGTCTCCCCTTTTCATACACCTGCCCAGGGATTTTTCGGGAACCTGTATGTCTACATTAAAGAAAAAAATGAGAAAAAAATTATTAGTGAGTCTATTCTTTGCTTTGAGTATTTGTCAGAGCAGGGAAGCTTGTCTCCAGGTGAATGACATCCCAGGCATTTGTATTTCAAGTGCCTTGAAGTGCAGTGTATTATAATTGCAAGCCCAGTACTTAATTGATCAATAATTCAAGTATTTATTGACCATCGACCACATACATGAGGGAAACTAAGAACAGTCTTATGTGTTAGGGGTTTGGGCCTCAGTCACCCACACCTCATCTTTAAAGGACCGAGCAAGTAGAAAGCCAGTGCCAGCTTTATTGTTAGCCCAGAAAATGCCTAATGAGTAGGGTGCCCCTTTAATTTGTTGGTGAATGAGGCCACGTCTCAGAGTGTGACAGTTACATATCAGAGAGTCCTCTGAATTATGTCTGTCTCCTCTTTCTTCATTTCTTTCTTCTAATTATTCAGCAAGTTCTGTGGATTGCTCCTTCAAAATGTCTCTACTATCTATTCCTTCCTCTCCATTCCTGGTCTTCAGGACCCTTACAATCTCTTTTTACAGATATTGATGAGCTTTTATTGTGATAAAATAAACATAACATGACATTGACCATTTTGACCATTTTGATGTGTGCAGTCCAGGGGCACTAGGTACACCCATACTGTTGTACAACCGTCCTAGATACTTCCAGAACATTTTCATCGTTCCAGACGGAAACTCTGTGTCCATTAAACACAAAGATAGGGAAAGCTTCATGAATGCACGTGCTGTTCTTACCCAGAGGCCATACCAATCCCGGCATCACTCCAGTGTTAGCACACTTGCAGCCGAAGTGAGCACCCCTCATGATCCCTTGCCTGATTATTGCCACAGTCTCCCAAGGCCCCTGCTCTGCTGCTGTCTGGAATGCTCACGCCAACCTCAGAGCTGATGCGCCGGGCGGAGAGCCATTCCCTGGCTTCAGAGCCCTCCAGTCCCTCCACTTCCCTACAAGAGGATAATAGCCAGTCTCTTCTGCAGGGCACCCAAAGCCTCCTCCCGTCTCCCTCAGCCTTCCTCGCCTTGACCATTAGCACCCTGCCTATGTGACACACCGCATGGGATTAGAAAGGAGCCAATGCTGTGAAGATACAATGGAGGGTGATGTGCAGGTATGTGATAGGGGCCCTGACTTGTTCTGGGGGGTCAGGGTCATCTTCGCAGAGGAAGGGAACTCTCAGCTAAGATTTGACGGAGCAACTGGTGTTTCAAATGCGGAGGGGGGTGCTCATCCCAGCAGAGGGAACAGTATGTGCAAAGGCTCAGAGGCAGGAGGGAGCAAGGCCCACGGGAAGAGCTTAGAGAAAGCCAGTGTGGGTGGAGCCCGTGTGCAGGCCGTTTGTGTTACACAAGGTGAGAGTGGCCTTGTGCACGGGGTTAGAGGTCTTGAACTTTATTCTGAAACAATGGAAAATTCCTGATGGGCGTTAATCAGGAATGTGAAATGATCGATTAACATGGCTTTCAAAGATCAGATTTTTAGTGTGGATACATTGTTTCTATACAGATGGAGATGCCAGTATCTGAACTGAACAGTTCCGGAAAGGTATACAAAAAATTCTTAACAGCACTACCCCTGAGGAACAGGACAAGGTGGGGGGGAGTGGGAGGAATATTTTTATTTTTTCATTTCATACTCTTTTGTATGCTTAGCAATTTTCCAAACAAAATGATGGTTCTGGCTGTCGTATGGAATAGAAACTTAAAGGAGTAAAAGTAGATAGGAAGCTATAGCACTAGACAGAATGAAAGATGGTAATAACCCCGGGAGTATATACCGACTCAATCGTCCTTGAATTTTATTCCATCTCTTAGGGAAATGACTACCGTGGTGTGGCCTAATGATAGAGAGGACAGAATATGCTCCAAAAGCAGCTAAAGCCACATGGTGCAGGCATCCTCAGATGGGAACAGAGTCCTGTGCCTGGCCACTCGCCCCAGCGCCCACGTGGGGGGCGGTCAGTGGGGCGGCAGCCAGCGCGGAGCCCTGCTCTGTGCCTGTCCCTCTGTAAAGCAGCGCCCGACACCTTGTCTCATCAACGCTGCTGGTTAACACGGAGCTGGGCACCAGATGGAAACGGCTTCCTCCGTGCTGATTATGGTTTTTGTTCCCTACACGTTCTTTTATGACTTTTTATGTGATCGAGGGGAAGGAGAGTTTACTGTCCCCATTGTATGGATGACAAGGCTGAAGTCCCATGACTAGGAAGTGTCAGAGACCAGAGTCCAATCCTGGTCTGCTGGCCACCAAAGCTCTCACGTGACGTTGCGATGACGATAGCAGCAATTTCCTCGACAGTCAACCAGCAATCGTGCCAAACCTTTACGAAACTCTCTCGTTGAATCTCTTCAGATACTTTGTATGGTTGGCCCTAGCGTTATTCCCGTTTCCTAGTGGGAAGGCTTCAGTGTGACTTGTCTGAGTGCACACAGCTGGCGGGCGGCCGAGCTGGGCCACAGTCTGGGGCCCTGACTGCAAAGTCTTGTTCACCAGCAGGTGACGCTGTCTCAGCAGGGAAGGCATGCTGGCCCCTTTGTGGGCTGTGTTTGGGCTTCACGGGCTGTTATATCTATGGTTCTATCACTCCCTGAATGCTTTCTTTGATCTCAAGATCAGATAGGCGCCCCTGCTTGGGTCCCATGGGACTCTCTGTGCATGTTGCCAGGACACTCATCACCCTGGGCTACAACTTCTCTCTTCGTTGACAGCCCCCTGAGTCATCCAAGAAGGTTCCTGGACTCAGACACCACGTACGTCTGGTCACTCCTGCCGCCCCCTTGCCTGGCCCCGTGTGTGGCAGAAGGCAGGTGCCCTACAGGTATTTCTAGAAATAATGAATGAATGGGAAGAGTCGTAAAAGTCACAGCGTAGAAGAACTCACTTCCTTCCCTGATGTGGTGGGTCATCATCCTCCTTGGTCTCGGACCGCATGCCCGTGGCTGTGCTGGCCAGACCCCTGGCCCCGCTTTTCCACCAGTGGCCTTGTCCTCCAGTGGGCTGTAGCCGCTCCAGCGTGGGGCTTTCCCAGCCTGAGCCCCGTTCCCCGAGCAAAGTAAACGGATTTGTATCATTTAACACTGATCAGTGCTCCAGGGCAAACGGGCCTTTTTCCACTTATTCCTTCGTAGTCGTCGGCCATGGGTCTTTCCTGCCTCTACCTTGGTCTCACGGAGATGGAAATGGTAGAGTGAGAAATCAGTTCAGCGTCAAGAAAATAACCACAGCTAAAGCCGAGTGATTACATCAGGGCTAATAACCTTCCCAGTGACGGTTGGACAGTCATGACAAGTGACTTTGGAAGCAGCAGGAGCTGTGTTGACCCAGAAAGACATCGAACTGCCTTTGTTGTCACTCACTCTGACTCCAAGCCCCGGGAGCTGATTTAACTGGTGACAGAACAGCGAAGTCTTTGTCCGTTCACCGTCTCTCACGAGTCACCGCAGACGATGTGACTCCCTCCCTCCTCTCTCCTGCCTTTCTTTTCCCTTCCTTCTTCCCACATGCATCGCTTGCATGTGCGGAGGATCTGCCACAGGCCAGAAACAGGTCTGGGCACTAAATGGCCCGCCGCGTCCATGTCAGGGGGGTGTGCGTGTACCAGTGGCGTGACACCTGTGTCCTGTGACAGGGGCAATGTGTCTGTCAGGCCTGCACTGTCTGTTCCACCTGACATTAACCACGTGTCCACTATGTGTTGGATTTGGATCCCAGAAATGAAGAGACACCAGCTTCTGTACTCAGGAGCTACGGCCACACAGCAGGCGGTGACCACATGACCTCAAAGCATTCACGGTCATGTGACCAGCTGAGGGTGGAGGTGAGCAGGTGAACCCCTGAGGCAGGACGTGGCCTGGTTGGCAGGGACAGCTCCATGCCGAGGTGGCGTCTGAGTGAGAGCCGAAGAAGGGGGACTAGTCTGTTGGAAGCCAGGCCGGCAAGTTTGGAGAAGGGTCAGGCGGAGGGCAGAGGAGCACAGAAGCTCGGGGCGACTGGAGTAGGGGGGTGTCTGGGAACGACAGGTGGTTCGTGGTGGCTGGAGAACCCGGGGCCAGGGGAGCGTGTCCCCAGCACCCCCTGGAACAGCCCGGAATCTTTGTAAGAGACAGCAATCTCGTCCTAGCTGATATCAATGTATGTAAAGCTACAGTCATTAAAACAATGTGACCTTGGGGGCAGAAAAGCCACTGCTTTAGTTGTTTGTGCGTTCTCTCCTTAATGATGTCAACCACTATTAACTAAAAATTTTAAAAATGCATGTTCAAAATCAGGAAGAAAATGGCAAACCAGGGAAATATTTACAACACATCAAAAAGGTCATGGTATAAGAAATAGCTCTAAAGGTGGAGCGTGCAGAAAATAAAAACAAAATAAAGACAATGAAAGTTCAGAAACAGAGTATTTATAATATAAATATGCATATGATAGAATTCCCCTTCATACCACAGAGAAAAGACAGATTGTCCCATAGGTGGCGTGGGAGCAAGTGGCCTGGCATTATGAATCAAAGTTAACATATCTCGAATTCATCTCTCACATCAAAGGTAAGTGACGTTGGTACAATTGGCAAATCAAACCAAATGTATTTTTTTAAGTGAGATTTTTAATGTGCTTCCAACACTAAAATCATTTTCAAATAATTCATATAATAAATCATAAAAGGTTAAAACATAAGTATGTGGAAGGGGCAATTTCCTGAAAAAGAAATGAAATGATAAAATAGAAACAGAAGCACAAGTAGATGTGAATACACAAAGTGATTTTCAACTTTTTCATCTCATGGCACACATAAACTAATTACTAAAATTCCGTGGCATGCCAAAAAATATATCCTACTTTTTGCCAATCTGACCATAAAAAATAGGTATAATTTTGATTCATTCACACCAGCTAACTACTGTTGTGTTGGCTGTTGTCATTTTTTTCTTTGACAATCTAAGGAAAAGAGGTCAGTGCCCCTGACTACACAGTTAGGTGGTGCAGGGTTAAAAATTCTTGCGGCACACCTGTTGAAAATTGCTTCACTAAAATTTAAAACGTCTACATCCTACACAAAAGCCACATGCCTGTCATTCATATGTTCACATGTTTTTATATAAAGTTTTGCAAAGTGCTTTTCTCTGATTCTTTTAACATTTTATTTGAATTTCTCATTTCTAATTTTGGTTATTCACACTTCCTCTGCTTTTTCTTAATTATGTCAGTCTTATGAACTGAAAGCAAAATAAAATCATATTCAACACAAAAAGACAAAAGACGAATTAGGGAAATCGTCTTAATACATAAAAACAGGGAGAATTTATTATGTAGAGAATATCTTTAGTATAGAGGAAATAAAATAAAATAGAGAAATATGGGTAAAAGAATATCAACTGGTAATTTATTTAAAAAACAAAAATGGGAAATGTCTAAAATGTGTTCGGTGTCAATGACCATATGCAAATTAAAACAACTATGCCATATTTTCCTGTGAATCTGGTATTGATATGTGGATGTACACACAACACATATAATGCATGCGTGAAGCATGAGACATGGTTAATAAAGTGAGTTATCACCTCATTTGAGTGTTGCCTACTTAAGTTTAGGATTGAGAGTTTAACCTTATGGAAAAGAACCACAAGCAACGGAATCAAGCTCAGGGAGCCAGAGTGTGGTTAGGGGAAAAAGAGTCGAATCTGAGTTCTGAGAGAGGTGAAACTGTAGCAGCGTCTCCCAGGGATCAGCTGGAAAACTCCCTCTGAGCCTGGTCTTGTTTCAAGAGGAGCCGAGGAGGGGGCCAAACCGCCCCCTACCCCACGAGAGGAGTCTGGCCACACAAGAGTGAAGGTCATGATTGAGCAGACAGGAAACGCTTCCGAGAAGCTCAAGGGTAGAGGGAGGCCACTCCGAGTATTCGTGGTTCCGTCTCGGCTGGAAACAAGGAACGGGATTTAAGAAGACTTTGCTTGATGAGAGCTGAGTGGAGCCCGCTTCAGAAATCACCCCTTTCCTCATCAAGTTCTGCTTTACTCTCCCCAAGGACAGCACAAAACCACACCAGTTGGGCGGTCGGCAAGTCTGAGGAGCTGTCCTGGGGGAACGAAGTTGCTCAGATTAATGGGGACACTTCAGAGAGTGAGAGACGCGCAGGCCACATCTGGCTGGACAGCACCGTGGGAGCCACGTGGTTCACGCAGATGTCCCACCTGCTGAGCAAGGGTTTTGACTGATTTCAGGAGCTGATAGGAAATCAATCAGGAGAGAGGCAAGGACCTGCCCTGCCACCGAAGTCGATCGGTCAGCTGCCTGCGACGCCTGAGCTGCCTCCTTCCAGACACATTCCTGCTGCCAGGACAAGCATCGCTCCTCACCCTCGTGCCCCTTCCGACGTTGCTATAACTTACCTTTGACATCTCGTGGTTGTCTACACAACCTTCATCTCTCCTCCAAGACTGTCCCCAAATTCAACGTGCCGGAGAGGAGCACAGGGAGTCGAGAGGAACTGCAGATGTTCATTGATCAACTGAGCAGAAATGGACAGTCTCCGATCTCAGCAAGACTGCTGGGCTGGCTTGTGCGGATCACTCTGCCCACTGTGAGCTCTGATGAAAGGCAAGTCTTTTCGCTTCTCTTAGCCCTGAGTCTGTTCTCCTGAAAACTGCAGGGGCTGAACTATGGGATGGAGAACATTTCTCCAGCTTTAGTATTTTCTGAGTCTAAAGGTGAGTGATGAGCAAGAGCAAGTGACTCCTTATAACACCAGAAAGCCCTTGCAAAATGCCTAACCGCTTCATGATCAAACAAATGCATATCCAAACAATGAGATCATTTTTCTTTGAATTCTATGATTGGCAATGATTTGATGAAGAAAGGGTACCACCTTCCACTGGGTCGGGAAGAAAAACCAGAGTTCTTTTTTGCCGTTGGCAGGAATACACCTTCCCCAGAGGACAGTGTGTGACTATGCATCTGTCTTAGAATGAACTTCACTTTCGATCTAGCAATTCCACTAGAGAGTTCTGAGCAATAATCAGAGACTCGAGTAACTGTAAGTGCAAGGATTTTTTTTTTTAATCACAGCATCATTTATACTACCAAAAACCAAAGGCTGATCTTCCTTTGTCACAAATTGTGTGACACACTGTGACAGGCTTGGGGACACTCAGAGGATGCAGGACTGCAGGATCAGCATGGGCACTGAACACCCAGATATCCGCCCGCAAGGCCCCACCCATGCAGAGCCACCCTTCCAGAGGCGACCCTGCCTTGTCCCGGTGGCTGTGGCCTTCTTCGCTGAAAGACCAGCTCTGGCCCACCGCTGGACACAGGACAAAGGGAACATCCTGTGTCTTGGTTGCTAAGGCCCTTCACGATCAAGCCTCACCCCACCCAGAAAGAGCTTTTTGTCACCTTCTCTCCCTCTGACTCTGCCCACCTGTCCTCCCCTGTCACCACACTCACTCTGGCCTCCGGCCACCAGGGGGCCGCTGTCTCTCTCACTTTCCCCTTCCCCTACCCGAATCCATCTACCCTTCAATGATGGCTTCCAAGAAGCCTCGCTGACCTCTCTGCATACACACTCTAGCATCTCTGTAGTGTTACTTATTCAGTTTGTTTCAAGTCTGTCTATCTTTTCAACGAGAAAATCTCTGACACTGGTACAACGTCTTATATTTGAAAGGCTGGAGAAAGAGCAGGGTATGAAATCAGACAAACCTGGGTTCAAATCCTGTGTGATGCTGGGTAAGTTACTTGACCTCTCTGAGCTTGAGTTTTATCATTCTTTAAATACGGACTGCAGTAGTTATTTCACAGAGCCGTAGCATAGTTAATGGGGTAGCTGTTAGTCACTTCCCACAATGCCTGTCCAATAGTACGCACTCTGAAAATGCTAGTTCCTGCCCCTTTCTCGACTTCAGAGAAGTTGGGCTTAGCACAAGCTTTAGATAAGCGTGCGTGGCCTGGCCAGTGCCCCCAAGATGCTAGGAGCAGGGGGTGGCCTGCAGGGAAGGGGAGAGGCAGTGGGCAAACCCGGAGCGCTTCCGCGGGAGTCGGGCCTGGGGCCTCTCACCTGATGATGGTCAGAGGGATGAAGTACACCAGGCAGGCCACGATGGTCATGTACGGGGTCCAGTAGGAGTCATCAGGCCACAGGGCCCAGCACTGCACCTCGCCGTTGGAGAGTTTCCTTTTCCCAAATATGATCAGGGTGGGGATGGAGAACAGGAACGAGAGGCCCCAGGCCGTTGCGATGAGCACCTTGGCTTGCTTTTCTGTTCAAAGGAAAGAGAGGGAGGCAGGGCGTCTGGGAGCATTGCTGGGGAGCCCCCCGGAATCTTGTGTAGAAGAGGCTCACCGTGTGAGAGGAACTCGGGGCCCTCAGAGCCTCAGTTTCCCCATCTGTGAAACAGGGATCAGAGGCCCTGCATCTAGGGCCGATGCAAGGGTGAAAGAGAGAAGGTTCACACGGAAGCCGGCACACTGCGTGGCATAAGTCCGCACTCCCCGATTTCTACTGCCCTCCCCTTCCTGGATTTACCCGCCTGGCTTGAAATGGTGATGTGCTCATTGGGGCATCTGTCCTCCTGCCCCCCACCCCTTCACTCAGTCACATACGTGCCTAATGCTGCCCCTCACAGCTGCCCTTATGTCCCCGTGAGCTGCCACACCAAGGTGGCTCTAGCGTAGGGTCCCTCTCATGCCTCCTTTTTACCTGCTACCTCACCCTGTAACCATGAGGACCTTTGCCACTTTTTACAAGGCCACTCAGCTTTTCTACGGGGGGTGGCATCCTTGTTAAACCTGCCCCCTGTGTGCGCAGATGCCTTGAAGTTTCCGGTATTGGGATGGCTTCTCTGCTCGGCTCCCGCCCCAGCTGCAGGTCTTCCGGGGTATTTGTGTTTCTTCTAGGACTTCTGTGGGATTGGGCGGAGGAGGGAAAACGGCTAAGGTCTGTTTCCACGCTTGCATCTTTCCTGATGCTATAGGAAATGGCAATTTTCCAAGTGCCTATGTGGAGCGTCTGTTAATTTTGTAATGAGGAAATAAATGGCTTTACATATTTAAATGAACACTATAATAATATTCATTGCTGCCTTCCCTGTAATTTAGGACAGTGTTCGGAATATTGCACGGTGTCTCCCAGAACTCATCACATTTGCCCTGAGCTCAGCAGTGGATTTTTTTTTTTTTAACCCAGTGAATACGGGGAGATGTGTAACAGGCCATGTTTCCGCCTTGGCTATGGGTTCCAGGCCCTCCGCCTGCAGCACAGGTGCTGAAACACCCCTCACGTGTTTTCTGACACGTACTTTTCTTTGTCTCCTCTTTCTTCACCCTTAAAATACTCCAGTGGCGGAGTCTTTTTGTACACCATGCTCACTGCTCCCCGCAGCCCGCTGGGCATGAATAAGCAGGAGGATGAGGAAGTGTCCCACACCTCTGTGCACACAAATCAGTGTCTCTCTTCCGTTTCCCCTCATCCCATCCCCTGCCTCCTTCTCCACCATGATCGCCGGGCAGCATAGTGCCCAGAAAGCGCGGCGCTGCCCATAGACACAGGCACGCACACACGAGTAACCTAGAGAAAGTCTAAGAAACAGGTGTGAATTCTATTTTTAAATTACTTTTAATTGTACACAATAGATTGATATGGCTCTGTTTAAAAATTACCTGGTTGCATGTAAGTCCCTGTGGTCACTGTGGCGGGTTCTGCTCCCACGCCCAGAAGTCCTAGCAGACAATTGTACACTGTTCTGGGCTCTCTCCTTCCCTTGCACTCTCTCCTCTATCCCTCTCTCTCTCTCTCACAATACCTAGCATTGCTCTGAGTTTTTCTGTATGTTAGTTTTATCATACCGCATGGATTATTCTGCATGTTGTTTTATGACAGAAAATGAGTTGTGGATTTTTTTATTTTTTGGTCAATGCACATTACTGCCCACGGGTCTACCACATCCTCGTTGAGAGAGATAGGGTATGTACTAGTCAAGGGCAACTGAGCTAGACCCACACCCTCTGAGTTCAAATCCTGCCCCTGCACCAACTAGTTGCGTAACTCCGGGCAAGTTACTTTTAC
Organism: Micronycteris hirsuta; assembly: GCA_004026765.1. Classification (NCBI taxonomy): domain Eukaryota; kingdom Metazoa; phylum Chordata; class Mammalia; order Chiroptera; family Phyllostomidae; genus Micronycteris; species Micronycteris hirsuta. Next base: position 54,963 of record PVJI01006222.1, on the reverse strand, counting down.
TTTCTGAATTGTAATTGCCCAGACTGGAAGATGCAGATAATAATAGAACCCACCTCACAGAGCTGTTGTGAGGATTTAAGTGTCTAACATACATAAAGAACTTCCAGTCATGAAAGGCACCTAGCATGCAATCGATACACCTAAGCACAGCTAGGCATTCCTCCAAGGTGAACATCAAATTCCCTGCAATACCATGCAATGCTGCATGACCCAACGCATGCATGCACGCACATGTGGGTGCTTCTCCAGAGAGCGTACCAAGAAGTCGAATTTCTACTTCAAAGGGCTGTGCATTTTATATTTAATTAGATCTTGTTAAGTTGCCATTCAAAGTATCTGTGCTGGTGCTCACTGATGTATTCAGTGGTCTCTGATGACATTCATTCTACTTATTCTAAAGTTCTGCTTGCTCTATTAACTTCGTTTGCTTAGGTGTAAATTCTGCAGAATGGTATTCTAAATATATTATCTATTTTCCACAGTTTGGCTTATGCCACATTTTTAAAAATGATATTTGATTACACTTGTAGTCAAGATTTTATGTTAGGGTCTTTATCAGTTTTCACGGCCTGCTTGGAGCTTGTAGTACGGGTTGGTAAATGTTGGGTTCTTACTTGCTTTCAGGGGTCATGGAGCAGAGGAGGTGCTACCTGTGGGCAGAGTAATGAAGAGTAGTCCCATGACTAGGTACCCACTGTCCCTCCTGGGCACCTCTGCTCCCAGGAGTGCTGCTCTGTCGCTTCATATCCAGCATCCCCACCACTCAGAAGCAGAGATGAACCCTCCTCACAGTGGCCAGGATGCACCCTGCCAGTTTCCTGGAGCCCTTTCTGCCCTGGGCACCTGCACGATCTACCCAGGAAGCACTCTAAGCATGTGCCTGCATTGCTGCAGCATCGTCTGTGGGTATTCTGGGCTGTGCGTGGTTTCAGCCTTCCCTCCCTCCCCTCTGCTTCCTTCTTGCAGGAATGTCTCACTATCCCTGGACCAAGGAGGAGGTTCCTTCTTTCCAGTATGACTATCAGTTAAAAACATCTTTCCAATTATTTCTATGGTTTGGGGGTAAAAAGGGCAAGGTGCTTGTTTATGGAACATGAGCAAGCTGAAGCAGGAGTGTTCCTTTCTTCGGACAGGTACGGGTATCAACACGGCTCTGAAGGAGAAATCTGGAGGCATTAGCAGAAGGTGAATGGGCAGCAAACCCCCTTCCCTAGTGGCTCTTGGCCATCCATGGGAAATACTAGCATTTTTCCAGGCACTAACCTTTTTGTTTTACTTTTTTTTTTTTTTTTTTTTGACAATCAGACCCAGAATTGAAGGAGATGGAGCAGGAGAAGAAAGGGGAAGGAAAAGAACCATTGTTAAGAGTATCGCCATGAAAACAACCACACCCTCTCCGGAGGAAGATTCCCTACAAAACAGCAGTTGGCTGAGGCAGCTCACCTCCTTGCAGGAACTTCATGGGGTAGACGATGGCGTGGTACCTGTCTATGCTGAGTGACACCAGGACGTAGGTGGAAGCGTAAAGCAGCACAACCTGGGGACAGAAACAAGAGGAGCTGCGTGACCTCACAGAGCGAGGGAAGGTGCACGGTGGGAAGGCGCGTGTCCTGTGCAGTCGGGAAACCTGGGCACTGACCCCAGGGAGGGGTGGGTTCCAGGTCAGGGAGAGGAAGACTGACCCCAGCACCAGGAAGCGGGTGGCTGCTCTTGCTGCTGCACTTGCATTGTCCGTGGGGACCACTGGGACTGCTTCCCGCTCCCTTCTTGCTCCCTCACTCCCTCGGCTTCTCGGAGGCTCCACATTTCGGGACCAGCCCCTCTTTGCACATTCCAATCATACATTTGTTGGTGACTGACTTTGAAAGCTAAACTAATTTTCTCTGCCACAATGGACACTCCAGAATAATTAGAAACAGAAGTTTGTTTGCCTTTGATCAGCGCGAGCTGTTGAAAGGTGATGAAAGCAGGTTTGGGTTTGACGGGGCTGGTTTAAACCGCTTCTCACCGTCTGAGCTGACTGACAGCACCCCTGCCCCGTCTATGCCTCTAGCAGAGCCGTTCCCCACGGTAGGTCCTTGGGCCTCCGCTTCCTCCCTCCCCGCCCTGTCTTTTATTAACCTCACCCATGCCCTTTAATTATCCTGTGTGCGGTGTTATTTGCATACTTTGCAGAGAAGGAAATTAGGATATAAGACCTTAATATCTCTTATGTGAAGAGCACACTCAAAATGTAATTAAATGAAAAAGCTCTGAGAGGACGGCCAAGGTGAAGAACTGTCAGCTAACTGTGGGCCTCTTTTTTTAACTAGGAGTCCAGCCACATCTCTGCTTTATGACCTTTGGGTCAAGTCCAGAGCGTGTCGAAGAGAGACATGAAGATTGAAGTTGGAGGGTGAGTGCCTGACTTTTTTCTAAAATGGAAATAATGTGACTCTGGCAAGAACCTCTGTCTGAATTTGTGCCTTTTTGTTTTGTTGTTTTCCCCCCGCTCAGACAAATGCCAAGCAACTGTGCTGTTGTCCTTATTTCTTTTTATTTCTGTATCAGTTCGGTAAGTGTGTCACAGGGCGGGGGTTCTGAGGACGGATTGGAGATCGAAGCCTCCGTGAGGAGTATAAGGAGAAATTCTCCTCTTGTTAAAACGGTGCCATAGGGACAGAACGAAAAACGATGGCCAAGTTTAACTCCCCAAACCCAACAACGGTCTCTAGAGAAAATTGGGATTTCTGTGTGTGACCCACGAGTTCACAGTTGCTAAGGTGGGCCACTGGCAGCTGCGGAGGGGACAGCAGAGGGGGTTTTGCCCTTGGGAGCTCTCTTCCCCGTCCCCTCTCTGATGTCACCTCCTCAACTGTGTGCTGTTTAGAAGAAAAACGTCTAAAACCAAATGATCATCAAAGGTCACACATGGAATAATGGCCAAAGGTATATCAAGCAACTGGAAACTAGAGGGAGGCATTCATTACGATACTATTAGACAAATTAAATTCAAGGCGGAGACCACTACATGAAATAAAGGGATTGTGCATATTAATAAAAGATATATTATAGCAAGAAAATATAAAGAAACTTATGCAAAATACATAAAGCTAAATATAAACTATTGCACTAAAATGTTCATAGTTTTACAGAGGAAAAACATAGTAACACATAGAAAAAAATTAAACTTCAAGAAGAATACACATTATTGTAAAATATCTAGGTCACATTTCAAAAATTGGTCATAAACTAAACCAGGAAGAAAAACCCTCACTAGATGCCAAAAAGTGGCACTTACAGAATTTACATATTTAAAACAAGCAGCAAAAGCTGAAGTTAGTGTTCTGTTTTTTAATCCCACTTGAAAATTTAAACACCCTTATAATTAAACTTGAGTTAAGGAGGAAATCAAAGTAAAATTATAGTCAATTCATAAATGTCAACAATGAAAATTCTACACACCAACAACATATGGGGCACCATTTGGAGAACAGGCGGCAGGGAAAGGACATATGTTTGAATTTTCACTACCCCACCCCTCATCTCTGACAAAAATGACCTAGGAAATGTAAAACCAAATACAATCTTAGAGACGTGAGACTTAAATAAAAGAAATGTAGAGAAATTTTAGTTTTTAAAATGCCAGACTGGATTCCTTTAAAGGAGGATTCCTGGACTAATTAAAAAAAAAATTAAATGTACATTACGTTTTTAGAATGATTTTAGATTTACAGAAAAAATAAATGAGCAGATAGTATACAGAAAGTTCCCATGTTACCCGCCCACCCCACACACTTCTCCTTATTTATGAACATCTTACATTAGTGAGGCTCAGTTTGACAGTTGATGCACCAGTATTGATTGACACAGTGTTATTAACTGGAGTCCGTGGTTTACATTGAGGTTCACCCTTGGTTTCACCCATCGTACAGGGTTTGACAAACACATAATGTCACGTATCCCCCATTGCGGTATCATACAGGAAACTTTCACTGGCCTCAAAGTCCCCCCAACTTTGTACTTTATTCAATCCCTGTAAATCCCTGATGACCACTCATCTTCTTTATTATCACCATCGTTTTGCCTTTTCCAGAATGTCAAAGAGTTGTAATCACACAGTGAAGTAGCCTTTGCAGATTGTCTTCTTTCACTTAGCAATATACATTCAAGATTTCTCTATGACTTTTCACATTTCGATAGTGCATTCTTCATGGCGACATAATATTTCATTATATGGACATATCGTAGTTTACTTAACCTCAATTTTTCTGTGGCTTGATAGCATATTTTGTTTTATTGCTGAATAATATTTTGTTGCATGGATGAACCAAAGTGTATCCATTCAGCTTTTGAGAAACATCTTGCTTCCAGTGTTTGGCAATTATGAATACAACAGCCATAAAGATTCTTGTGCAGGTTTCTGTGTGGACATAAGTCAACTCAATTGGGTGAATACCAAAAACACAATTGCTAGATCACATGTTAAGAGCATGTTCAATTTTATAAGAAAATGGCAAACTGTCTTCTAAAGTGGCAGTACCATTGGCATGCCCACAAAGGAATGAAGAATTCCTGTTGTTACACATTCTCTCTACCATTTCATGTGATCAGTTTCTTGGATTTTGGCGATTCTAATATGTATATAGTGGTATCTCATTGTCATTCTAACTTGCAATTCTCTAATGCCATATAGTATTGAACTTCTTTCCATAGGCTTGTTTGTTACCTGTATATCTTCTTTAGTGAAGTGTCTGTTCAGATCTTTTGCTCATTTTTGAGTGGGTTGTTCATTTTCTTATTGTTGAGTCTTAAAGTGTTCCTTGTTTATTCTGCATGTAAAATCTTCTTCAAATATGTCTTTTGAAGATATTTTTCTTATTCTGTGTCTTACCTTCTCTGTCTCTTAACAGTGTCTTTCACAGAGAAATTGAAAATTTTCACGAAATCCAACTTGCTGATTTTTGCTTTCAGGGGTTGTATCTGCAAAGTCATTGAGACGCCCGAAGTCCCCTAGGTTTTCTATGTTATATTCTAGTAGTTTCACAGTAATGTGTGTTTCATTCAGGTCTATGGTCCATATTGAGTTAGTTTTTGTGAAAGGTATAAGGTTAGGTTCTTCTCCTCCTCTCCCTCCTCCTCTTCCTTCTTCATGTAGATGGGCATCGACTCCAGCACCATTTCTTGAATAGGTCCTATCCTTTCTCCATTGAATTGACTTTGTTCCTTCGTTGTATTTGTGTTCATCTATTTCTGGGGTCTATTCTGTTCCATTGATCTACTTGTTGATTCTTTCACCAATTCCAGGCTGTCTGGATTACTATAGCTTTATGGTAAGTCTTGAAATCAGATAGTGCCAGTCTTCCAAACTTGTTCTTCAGTATTGTGTTGGTTATTCTGTGCCTTGCCTAGCCATATAAACTTTAGTTTGTCTGGATTTATAAAATAATTTGGTGGGATTTTGACTGGGATTGCATCAAATTTATAAATCACATTGAAAAGAATTGACATCTTAACAATAGTGAGTCTTCCTATCTATGAGCATGAAATATCTACCCATTTATTTAGGTATTTGATTTCTCTCATCAGAGTTTTGTAGGTTTTTAATATTTATCTTGCACATATTTTGTTAAATATATATCTCAGTATTTCATATTTTGGTGCTAACATAAAGGTTATTGTGTTTTTCATTTTAAATTCAAATTTTTATTGCTGATATGTGAAAAAACAATGACTTTTTGTATACTAATTTTGTACTCTGAACCTTGCTATTTTCACTTAATAGTCCTTCAGATTTTTCTATTATTTTGGGTTGTTTTTATAGGCAACCTTGTCGTCTGTAAACAGATTTGTTTTTATTTTGTTTTTTCCAGTCTGCATACCTGTTATTTCCTTTTTTGTGTCCTGTTGGCTGTCTCGGTGCAGTTCTGAATAGGAACTGTGAAAGAAAACACCCTGGCCTTGTTCTCAGTCTCAGGAGGAAAGCTTCTGGCTTCTCACCGTGAAGTATGAGTCTCTCTAGGTTTTCTGCGGATAGTCTTCATCGGGCTGAGGAAGCTTCCCACTCTGCAGATTTCCGAGAGGTTTTTCTTATTTTATCATAAATGGGTATTGAATTTTGTCAACTGTTCTGTGTCTGTGGATTTGATCATACAAATTTTCGTCACCTTCTTGATGTAACGGGCTATATTAATCTTTTTACATGTTTTGTAATTGTCCCATAGTTCTTGGCTATTTTATCCCATTTTTTAAAAATACACTTTTTCAGCCTGGCTTTAAGTTCACAACCAAACTGAGTGGAAGGTACAGAGACCTCCCAAGCTCTCAGCCCTCACCTGGCACAGCCTCCCTCATTATCAAAACCCCACACAGGAGCGCTCACATCAACGAGCCGTGCCTGAGGAGACCCGTCTGTCTTCCGGTCACTGCCGAGAGTCTCTGTGTGAGTGCTGGGGCACGGTTTTGACACTCAGCCAGACAACCAGTGGCTCTGCCTTTGCCATCACTTCCTGCTTGCACAAAGCTTCAAGGTCAGCCGAAGGTAAGAGCTTCGTTCTCCTCTGTTTCTACCTGAGCATCAGCCCAGTCCTGAGCCTGCTCTTGGCCTGCAGGTCCTCAGGACTCTGTCAGAGGTTTTCAGAGCCCCTCTGAATATCTTATTACTCTGTTTATTTTTGTAAATATGGTTTATATTTCTTTTTTAAATTTTATTAAATGTATTGGGATGACATTGGGTAATAAGATTATAAGTTTCACAGTTCTATAATATATCATCTGTATATTGCATTGTGTGTTCACTGCCCAAAGTCAAGTCAGCTTCTGTTTTTATGCTTGGGGTCAGTCTATTATTTCCACCAACTCCAATCCATCACCTCAGGTGCTCACGAAGTTAATCCATTGCCTGTAATTGTTTTTGACAAATGCCTCCAGGGAGAAGGCTTTTCACAGTGGGTGAGTTTTGAATCAGGTAAAATACAGGCAGCTGGGCAAGTAGGGTCTTACAGAGCACCACCAGACAGTCAAATAAGGACGATTTCCCAGGAACGAGGTGTTTAAAGAGCCCTGGCCCTCTCCTGCTCTCTAATGGCTGCTGGGCTATTTGTTTTCACCGTAAAGGCAAGCTGTTAATTCTCAAGGCTGCCACAAAGCTGGAGACTGGAGGATGAGACTAGTGCAAACTAAAACGCCACAGACACCATTTTTCTTACCGAGATGCAGACGTTTTATTAAATAAATGCTCTCTGGATTATTGCAAACCTTTGATTAATTTCCAGAATGCTTAAAATTTTGACTCTGAGCCCGGCTGGTGTAGCTCAGTGGATTGAGCGCGGGCTGGGAACCAGAGTGTCCCGGTTCGATTCCCAGTCGGGGCACATGCCTGGGTTGCAGGCCAGGTCCCCAGTGAGGGCCATGTGAGAGGCAACCATACATTGTTCTTTCTCCCTCCCTTCTCCTCTCTCTGAAAATAAATAAATAAATTCTTTAAAAAAAAAAAAAATTTTGACTCTGACAGTTTTTTAACAGTTTCCTTTGCCTTCACAGAGTAGAGAATTGTCAGTTTCTTTTGTTAACTAGAACATATTTTATATAGAGTGTTGTTTTGATATTCATTACATAAACTATTAGAAGGACTATTACTGACATGACTAACTCTGAATCGAATGAGACATATTTAGGTTAGCTATTGGGAAAAACATAGGTTATCTTGTGTTTTTGAAAAATGTGAAGTTAAGCGTGGCAGCCCTCCTTCAAGACGTCCCCAGGGACCCTTGCCTTCTGGCTTCCCTCCCTTTTGTGGTTCCCTCATCTCCATTTGGAATCAGGCCTGACTCCTGCTCTTGGAATAATGTGGAATAATGTGGAGGTGATGATGTGTAACTTGTGTGATGAGTTCGTGTGTCTCTGCTACCATGCTCCCTTGAGTCACTGATTCCCAGGAAAGCTGATTGCATTGTTATGAGGACACAGGAGTATTTGTGGAGAGGCCCAGAGGCAGAAGAATGGAATGTTCTGTTAAAAGCTAGCACTAACTTGCCTGCTGCCTGAGTGGCCACCTCAAACGTGAATTGTGCAGAATCCAAGTCAAACCTTCCAATGACTGCAGTCCTGGGTGGGCAACTGGGTGGGCACCTGGGTGGGCACCTTTGTAATAAGCCTTGAGATAGATCTGCCAGGTGAGGCTGTTCCTGAATTCTTGACTAACAGTCACTGGGGGATAACAAATGTTACTTGTTTTAAGCCACTAAATGTTGGTGTAATTTGTTTCTCATCAATTGCTAGAGTGAGCAGTTGAAAACATTTATCTACAGGGAAGCAAAAATCCTTAAGAAGAACTATGTTTTAAAACATTATCCCTGCCCTGGCTGGTGTAGCTCAGTGGATTGAGCGCAGGCTGGGAACCAAAGGGTCCCGGTTCGATTCCCAATCAGGGCACATGCCTAGGTTGCAGGCCAGGTCCCCGTGAGGGCCATGTGAGAGGCAACCATACATTGCTGTTTCTCTCCCTCTCTGTCTCCCTCCCTTCCCCTCTCTCTAAAAATAAATAAAAAATCTTAAAAAAAAATAAAATAAAACATTATCTCTGAGAAAATACCAGCCCCAGAAAGTAATAAGGGCTCTTTTGTGTAGACTAAACTTTTAAGTGTAGGCCCAGAGCACAAAAGAAGATTTTTAATTGTAACTATTCTCTATTTTCTGAAGATGGAATAACTCCATTACCGAGATCTGAAAATGATAGAACAAGTGAAAATCATAATCTCACTTATAAATATGATGCAAAGATTCTTAAAAAAAATATCAACAGTTGGAATTTAAAAGGATAGGGTTTTTCAGAAATGTATTATATCCTATAAAGCTTCAGTAATTTAGACCTGAAGTACTGGAATCAGAAATAAAATGTATTAATGGAAATCATCTTAAGAACTCAGGAACAGAACACATCAATCCTAATACCAGTTAAAAAATATTCATTCTTTCCCTACTAAGTTGAAGTGTCTTAATCTATTTTATACATGCATGATGTATTAATAATGAAATATATGTATGTGGTACATAGGTAATATTTTACACCAAATATATATATTTTGCAATTATATTTTTACATTGGAACTTATTCAATAGGCAAAGTGAAAATGTCTTTAATCTAAAAATAGACATCAGCAATAACTGAGAAAATAAGTATGCTGGTTATTAAAGAATTGAAAAAGGATAATAAGCAACTTAGAGAACAAGAAATTCAATTCAATGGATACTTGAAAAGGTCCAATTTATATGGTAATACAAGAAATATAAGTTAAAACTACTAGAGTTAATACCTATATTCTAATAAACTGCTAACATTTTTTCAAAAAGAACAGTAGCCAGTATTGGGTTAGGTTGAAGGGGGAAAAAAGCAGGAAGACATTACAAATTTTTCTGGAGATTACTTAGTGCTTTGTATGGTCTGAATGTTTGTGTCTTCCCCACCTTTGCTTGTTGGAATCCTAGAGCCCAAAGTGATGGTATTAGGAGGCGGGGCTTTGAGAGGTGACTAGGTCATGAGGGTGGAGCCCTTATGAATGGGATTAGTGCCCTTATCAAAGAGAGCCCAAGGCTTCCCTGCCCCTTCTGCTACATGAGGATATAATGGGAAGCCAGCAGTCTGAAAAAGGGCCCCGACTGGACCACATTGGCATACTGTCTCAGACTTCCAGCCTCCGGAACTGTGAGAAACAATCGTTTATTATTTATAAAGCTACCTGCTCTGTAGTATGTTTGTTGTAACACCCTGAATGTACTGAGACAGCCAGACTATGTCAAAAGCCCTAACATTAGCTTGGAAATTTTATTTAATGCTTGCAATATGAATGTTGATAAGCTTATCATTGCTTGTTTGCATATTCTTTATATGTCTTATTTGTAGCCAAAGAAAAACATTAAAAAACATCTTACAAATGTTGCTTGTCCTTTCAACTAGAAGGAAGTGAGCAGTTTGTTGTGTAGGAGTGTGAGGTTTTATGTTATTTTCCCATGGCAAATCCCAGAGCTGATTTTGCTGTCCGCGGGTCTCATCGCGTTTGGAAGGTGCTCCGTACCTGCAGATAGCGGACCACTCGACACACCAGGTCAGGTGCCATGAAGTCTCCAGTGAATCGCCAAATAATATCTGTCAAGATGTTAACCAGTCCTGTGAAAGAGTCTGAAAAAAAAAAAACACACAGAGATGATTAATTTTAGTCTCTTTCAAATTTGCAGCCATGCCACAGTAGAAATGAATTCCGGGGAGATTTTCCTCCTGATTTATCAGGAGGCTTTTGAGGGAAAAGTAAGGCGAGGCAGGAGTCCCTTCCTTGACTTTTGTTATTGGAGCTTGTTACCACTTAGATGCAGCCACCTAGGAAGGGTGTAGGTAGTGACTGAAGAGGAATCAGGCTGATCATAGAGCTGATATTTTATGATGCAGAAAAGAAGATTTAAGAGGGATCAGACCTGTGTTACAACAAGGACTCTGTGTGGATCAATAAAAGGCAAAACCAAGCAAAGAAAAATATTTGTCTTCAACAAGCCCCTCAAAATTCTTTTTTGCACCCACTGTGCTACAGCTTGGACCTGTTGGTACCTCCTTACCGCCCATCCCAGCCCCTCTCTTCCTGGGTTCCTCTGCTTTCTTTCCTTTTTTTAATGTCTGCCCTTGGAAAAAGTGAAGCATGTGATCTATCGATTTAATTTACTTGGTCAAGCTAGAGAGGAACCAGGGCCAAGATCGGAGCCCTTGTGCTCTGTGATCACCTTACTCAACCCTGTATCTGCAGACTGTGTGAGATGCACAGATGTCCACAACAGAAAGAGTGAGCTCTGGACGTGTAGAAGCTCTCTCTCCCCTTGACGACAGATATCACTATTGATCACGTGATCCAGCATCTTCCTCAAAACAGTGCTGCAGGGATTCTCTGTCTGGTGGATAGGACTGGAACTTAAAACTGGATAAGCAAGAATTCATTGATGTGGGGTCCCTTTCTTGGGACATGGGACATAATGCTGTCATGGACCCAAGAACCAGGGTGAACTCATTGCTAGGGTAGATCTTAGAAGGAGAGAGCAATGATCTTTGCTAAACACAATGGAAATGCCTGGGTGGGCCTGGTAGACAGTAGAGAAATGAATAAATAGGCCAAGGGAAATGGACATGCTGCAGTTGATATATCCTGTGAAGCTGGAAGGCCCACCAGAGAATTATCTTCCCTGGAAAGTCTCAGAAGACACATCATTCCCCAGGTTCACCAGGAAAGTACTGGGGAGAGGGGTACCAGCCTTATGAGAATGCCCAGTGGTGACTCCCACCCGTAAGCCAGAGCAGATAGATGGTGGAAGAGGTGGTCATAGAGTCAGGTCTACGTCCTGTAATGATTCCCCTAGTCCTTCCCCAGAGGCACCTATTACCACTTATCTCAGTGACTTACACTGACGAAAGAGGAGTGTTTAGATATTTTGAGGAGTGTCAAGCAAAGGGTCTGTGTTGACACGATACCTAGAGACCCGGAGTGTCATCATGGCCCCACTAAAGAGGTGAGTCTCATGTGGCCAGGTGATGACTAGAACCCTGGTCGCAGTGGGATGCTGACCTGAGGACCTATCACTGACCATTTCCCTATCCTCTGAGTATTTCATTTGAATGGATACATTTGACAGCTGGAACAAGTCCATGTTGATTTCCCCATGATAGTGCGGAAGGCCAAGTGGGAGTCCTCAGTTCATTCAAGTCCTTCAGTTCACATTTGGTGCCTGCAGAGGTGGGATGGGTCCTGGAGACTGACCGCAGACTCACTGGCTCAGCTGCTTGGACAGAAAGCTGCGCAGACCCTCACTCTGAAGTAAAGAGGATGCATTTGGCTGGATCTGGACCCTCGCAAAATGGAACAGCTGGACAAAGAAACTCCCACTTTGGGGACGAAGCAAGGGCACTCACACTTCCATTTCTAATGGTTTATGTTTATTGCTGTGCTTCTGCTAAAGAGGAATAGCAAAGGCTGGAAAATGACACTAACTTACTTCAGTGAACACTGGAAATTTGTTCATGTCAGAACAGAAGGGAGGCTGGCATCCTGAGCAGCGTATGGCATGCAGTTGGTGCTCAAAACATGCCCATTGAATGAATTGTCACAGTGGTTTGGCAAGGGCCCCAGGGAATTTTCTTTTAATTAAACTTTTTATTTTGAAATAGACTCACAAGAAGTTGCAAAATCATTACCGAGAAATTTCATGTACCTGTCACCCAGTTTAGCCCAATGGTGACATCTTTCATAACTTCAGTTCTCGTCATGTCTAAAGGAGAATTGTCACTCTCAGTTCACAATGAGCAAGCTATTAAGCTCTTAAGGGACATTATTAAACAGTTATTCAATCCTTGGATAGATGCTAAGTATTTCAGGTATTCAAGATTATTTAATCTAATAAAAAACTACAAGACAAATCCCCCATTTTATGAATGAGTAAACTAAGTGAGGATAGAACATTTTCTTGAGATTTTATAGCAAATTAGAGGCAAATCAGGCTTGTAACCCAGACTCTTGGGTATAAGTGTCCATGGTCTTCACCACACACCCGTGGTTTCTTTCCCTTTCTCTTTTTTCTCTTCTTTTATTTCCCTCTCCCTAACCCTCCCTCCCTCCCTTTTCTTTTTCTTCCCTTCCTCCCTCCCTCCCTCCCTCCCTCCCTCTGTTTGTAGTTCTCACTGTATCTGTTCTGTTTCACTACCTAAGCTAAAATGCAGGCGTAAGTCTTCCTTCCATCCCCTGTTCCTGTGCTGGCTGCCCTGATTTCTCTTTCGGCCCCTTCTATTTGTAGAGCCGCTCTCCCCACAAATGCTGCTTTTATTCCTGTAGAGAACCGGGGAGGTAAGTCTTCCCTTTATCAATCTTCACTGTGGACAGGGTGATCTGAGCCAACCCACCCCCCACGCCCAGCCAGTTAGCGTAAGAGCCTTCTCTGCCATCTGGCCTTGCCGAATTCCCCACCTGGCACTTTCGGATTGGACACCACATGGATCACATGTTTGTGTTTTCAGATATGCACCCTCTCTGTCCGGAATGGCCTCCCTCCACCTATCAGTTGATTGAATTCTTATCTAACTTCAGCTGTCTAACTGTCGTGTTCCCTTCCCCAGGCACATTCCTTGACCATTCACATGACAAAATCTACGCCAAAAGGGCATGCGGCCCCCCAGCCTTGGGCCTGTCTGTCCCTTCCTCTTTGTTTCTCTGTGGGTAACAACAGTTAGAAGCTCTGGCAAGCCCATGGGGACTGCACCAAAGACTTGAGCAGGGTCTTCGAGTTCTGGGTTGTGGCCCAATCACATAGGAATTTCACGTCGCTTTTCCTGGCAGGAATGGATTGGGTGGAGGGATACTGGAGTAACTTGGATATTCTCTCTGGGTTTACTTATTCCTTAACTTAAAAAATGGGGGAAAAAAGCCTAAACTCATGTTTCTCTAGATCAAAGTGGCTATGTGAACAATTATAATGCACTGCACTGCAATTTCCTTTTCCCCCCTGGAGCTCAGCCTTAAATAAACCCACACCTGGGAAAGGACTCTAAATGGAAATAAGCATTTGTTATTTGCTATTAAGCAAATGCTGCTCTACCTGATCAGTAGAAAGCTATTTAGTTACCTAACTAATTGAGTACATGGCAAATAAACCTTTCCTAAATGGTAATTAACAGGGCCTGGGGAACAAAAGGTACACTTTAAAGGCTTAATCACTTCTATGTTATTATTCCCGCTTTTAAAAGTTTATTCAGTCAAAGATCCTAGGAAACTCTAATACTCAGAGAAGCCAAAAGAGGCTCACAGCAGGCTTCATCATTCCACTGATGCAACTTCTTGCAAACGTGAGTGGGGCTCCCGGTGGGGCGAGAGTATGGGTGGCATGTGAGAAAGTGCAGAATGAGGCCTGACTCCTGAGCTGAGCCCTGAAGGGCCAGTAAGGACAGGCCAGGGGGAAAGGGAGCGAAGGACAGTGACTGTAGGCACAGGTGACAGCAGGAGCAGAACTCAGGGGAGGAGGGGTGAGAGAAAGTGGGAGGAGAAACGAGACGTGAAACAACCTCCGTTTGCTGATGCCTTGAATGGGAGCTTGGCAGTGGTGAGGAACGGGACTAGAGAGAGGAACCCAGGCCTTTTTGGGTCTCACGTGCCAATGAAATGCGCTCGCCTTTCTTCTGTATAATGTGGGGGCTATGGAATGTCGATGTAGTCAAACACGTGTTTTGGATAGATTTCTTTAGTTACTGGTGGGGACCAGGTCATTTTGGTATATTCAATACTGAAATTACCAGTATACCTATTAGGGAACTGAGCAGACTTTCAGGAATGAGGTACAGAAAAAGGCACAGGTTTGAGATATACTTTATCAGGTAAAACGAGGAGGTGTTAGGGACTGAGGGTTATGTGTTTGCAACGTGAGGCAGAAGAGGACATCTATGATGCATCACGGGCTCCTGGCTGGGGTATCCCTGGTGGGGACTTGTGCCTCCTGAGAACACAGTAGAGAAGCTCATTGTGCAATATTTGGGTTGTTTTCAGTTTTTGGCTATTTCAAATAAAGCCGATAGGAACATTCAGGTGTAGGATTTTGTGTGAACTAAGTTTTATTCCCCAAGGATAAATCCCCAGCAGTAAGAGTGCTGGGACACAGGGTAGGCGCGTGTTAAACATCATAGGAAACTGCCCAGCAGCTTTCCAGAGCTGCTGCATCACTGTGTGTTCCCACAAAAGAAAAAAAAAGAAGTGTAAGGGACAGAGTGGTTCTGCATCCTCGCCAGCAGTCATCCCGCCTATCCACAGGGCACATGTTTGAAGTAAAACCGCTGATGGTACTGAACCCTCTACACACTGGGTTGGCCAAAAAGTCCCTTACATCTGTTTCAAACGATGGCTCTAGTAGCGCTTACTTGTCTTCAACTGCCTTTGAAACAATTTTGTTAGATTGTATTGTGACAGCTGTCATATCAGCATGCATTAAAAAAACTTTACAAAATTTGTGAATTTTTGTGCAGCCATTTTAATATCAAAGATAGAAGAAAACATGCAACATTTTTGGCGTATTATGCTTTATAATTTCAAGAGAGGTAAAAACACAACTGAAACACACAAAAAAAGGTTTGTTCAGTGTATGGAGAAGGTGCTGTGCCTGAATGTGTCAAAAATGGTTTGCGGAGTTTCTTGCTCCTATTGACATTTTGGCCAAAGAATTTTTTGCTGAGGGGTTGTCTTATGCTTTGGAAGATGTGTAGCAGCGCCCCTGGCCTCTACCCTCTAGAAGCCAATAGCAGGAGATAGTTGACATACTCAAAATATCCAAATCAATAAAGTTATTGATGAAAATGAAAAATGTGTCTTTTATTTTATGGAAAAAACGTAACAGACTTTTTGGCCAACCCAGTACTATGTTTTTCCAATACATGGATACATATGATACAGTTTAATTTATAAATCAGGCACAGTAAGAGATTAACAACAACGACTCAATAAAATAGAACAATTATTACAGTATACTGTAATCAAAGTTATGGGAATGGCTTTGGGGCCATTACCAAGTAAAATAACAATATCTTGAATGCAAACACTGCGATACTGTGACAACCAATTTGATAACCGAGACAGCTCCGAAGTGACTAAGGGGCGGGAGCTTGGCACGAGATTTTATCGCGCTACGCAGAATAGTGTGCAATTTACAACTTACGAATGGTTTACTTCTGGAATTGCTGTTTAATATTTTTAGAGGACAGTTGACTGTGGGTGACTGAACCCGCACAAGGTGACACTGCGGATAAGGGGGACCCCTGGAGAGTCGGGCTGCTTCCTGTCACTCTCCCAGGTGTCTCTTGTCTTGCCTCGTGGCTTCCATTTGCATTTCTCTGCTGGTCAGTGTTGGTGAACAGCTGTTCATGTGTATTCCATCCCTATTCCATCCCTATTCCTCTTTCCTAAAGTGTTCTCTTTAAGTCTTTTCCCATTTTCCTAAAAAAGTCTCTAGTGATTCCAAATAAAGCTGATGTGAACATTCCATCATTATTTCAGAGTTTCTATCTCATAGCTCCAACGTCTGAGCCAGCTGTCCAGGTCTGTTGATTGCTTTGGCTCCCGACAGCAGGTGGCATTCCCTTTTGTGTCCCACACATGTTGACTGAATGGTGCACACTGTGTGTAGAAAATCATGAGCGATTGAGATAAATAGCAGTTGTGTCTGGACACCAGCAGACATCTCTGAGGCTGCTGCAGTGGGGTGTTCAATTGATGCACTCAGGAGCCTCGCTGGGCCTGGGTTTTGTTGGTGCTGTGGTCGTTGTCAGCCCCTACAGGCTTTAGATTTCTCTTTGATTGCTCTACTAGAGTGGGGGCCGGTGGGGGGGGGCGGAGGGTTTTAAGGCTCCACTTTCCACTTTCAGTTGCACTCTCGTTCCTGGCCCACTGCTGTTGTGGTCGCTCAAAGCCTCTGGGCTGGTGGTCGCAGGGCTCTGCCTTGTCCTGGCTCAGCCGCAGCCTGGCGCAGACCTGTGTGCCTGGGCCTTAGGGGCGGGGCGTCCTCACTGTCCCAGTTCCCCGCTCTGTGGCAATCAAACGCCTGCCTTGCATCTGTGCGGGGACTTGGTGGGAGAGAGTTTCACATCTCCCTCCTAGGGGTGGGAGACTTCTAATGGAATCTGTGTAGCATCCTGGGCCAGCATTTTATGCCTCAACCTCCGAGAGTTGAGGGGTTTCTGTGGTTTATTTCCATGTCTTTCCTTCTGCTCCAGGGCCACAGTACCTTGTCCCTCAGCGGCATCAGGCTTTGTTGAGAGAAAGGACGGGGCAGAAGGGCAGGGTTTTGTGGCTTCCTGCAGGCGTGGCCTCAACCTTCCTGTATTTATTCCTCCACACTGGCTCTGCAGTGACGCCCCGACTCTGCTGTTGGAGAATGGAAGCAGCCACAGGCAATCCTTGGACTTAATGGGCGTAACTGTGTCCCAATAAAACTTTATTTATAAAAATAGGCTTCGGGCTGGATTTGGCCTGTAGGATGGGGTTTCCCAACCCCTGGTCTGCAGGTGAACCCCAAAGTTGTTTGTAAACAAATGGCTTTTGGAGTCCTCTTCAGCCTGATCCTTTCTCACCCTCCCTCAAATTCATAGTATAAGAGAAACCCTTTCAACTAGCATATCCCTACTGGCAGCTGGTTAGAAACCATTGATTAAAGGAATAAGCACGCATGCTCCCATTCACACATTTGAATATAAAATGGTAATGTGCGTTTATTTGTCCTTTACTGAAAGCAGGGCCAAGGCTTTGATTGGATGCATCGTCTTTTTTTTGTGCATAAAATATCCCCATAATTTCTTCGGTTTCTTTAAATTGGAGTGAGAAGTTGAGATATCACAGCAAAGTAATTTGAGGTGGGACCTCATTGTAGGGACTTTTGTCATTGTCCTTCGTTCTTTCAGAGTTGCACTTGCTGAGCTTTTTCCTACTGACGCTTCTTTAAGTGACAGTAAAAACAAACAAACTCAAGTCTTTCCAAAGTATCCATATTAATTTTCACAGAAACAGCCACTCATCAGTGTTGTTTATGTTAGTTGTATAATTTCAATAACGAGTACAATGGACATAAACTGGTTTGGGAGCAAACACCTCTGACTCATCGAACCCGGGAGGTGGGGGCAGAAATGGACGAGCTCACTAGGGACTATCCTGCTGATCCCGGGGCCTCAGCGGTCAGGGTGTTTTGCAGCAAGCATGGAGGGTGTCGGTTAACCCGGTGAGGCACGTCAGAGGAGTGGCTGAGACAGCTTCTACTGGAACCCTTCCAGTTCCTCGACCACCGCCAGCTGTTCACTCTGCCAGCCTCTTTGTTCATGTCGCTCCCTTGACTGGGACATTCTTTATACACCTCTACCTGAGATACCTCCTAACTCCTCTTGGTTGAGTTTGAGGTTACCTCCTTTTAATGAAGGCTTTTTTGACTACGGAGTTTGGCTGACTCCCTCCTCTGGGTCTCTCCCTACTGCACTGTCAAAGTACCTAGAACACATTAATACATTTTGTGTTCCTCTCTTAATTCCACTATACTGTGGAAGGATAGAGATGATTTTATATTCACTTCCTGTCTGTGGATCCTAACATTGTCTTGTGATGTAGTAAGAGCTTGGAAACTTCCCGTTAATGAGGGACCACGTTATTACCACTGTTGCTGGCTTGGCCGGCCGAGGCAGAGACAGTTTCACAGAGCAGAATGAGCTGTTTGACCATTTTCTAAAGTGGATTAAGATAATGATTACAGAGTCAGATGCTGAAAGAGGAACACGATCGGAAACTTTGATCCCCTAGATGATTTCCAGAAGCCCGCTCTGGCTTCTAAGCTCTCTCTGCTGGGTTCTAAGCTCCTAGCTGGCGGGACAGTGCCAATCTCATGTTTGGAGTCTCATCCCTTTTCACAGGGTCTTGTGAGATGCTCGTTGCTTGCTAAAGTAGGAAATGTTGGCCTACTCAGCAGATTGGCAAACTTCTTAAAAATGCAAGGCCGTTGGTGCAGAACTCACCCTTCATAGAGAGCAAGTTGAGGACCATTTCTTAGATTCCTACTTGCTCTCAGTTGATGTTTGAACTTTCCACCCGGAGCAGAACTGCCAGAATAATGAACAGCTAGCAAGCTGAGTAACTCTTTTTCTTGGCAAGCGAGTAGCGCACGAACATTTATTGCACTAGATAGAGGCCATTGAATGCAAACAATTTTTATGGTGACACTGATGTCTCTAATACCATTAGATCATTTTAACTCTGACTTCAGAGGGCCTCTGGTTTTTCTAGAAGGATATTGTGGGCAACAATGTCAGCAGTGAACCTCCAGGGCATACAAGGCTCCCAGCTCAACTCAACATCTCCAGTGATGGTCTTGTTTTTAAAGCCAGGAAGGTGACAATAGCCTGTACTCTTGCAGTTGCACAGGAAACTATTTTTGATGTTGCTAAGGGTCCCTCCCTCTCCCACTTTTCAAACAACTGTATGCTTGAGGAGACTTTAAATGGAACAGGATTTGAAGACCGTATGCTAACGTTTGTTTAATGATAGAACTTGCTCCGCCCAATCTGATGTCAGGTACTCAACTGCCAATTAAAATTATTTATCAAAAACAGTAAATTCTTGCGTCTCTAACTTTTGGGCTCATTTTACAATAGCAGTATGATCGTGGCACCGTGCCCTTCACCAAGATTAAGTGCTGGCTGAGCCTGTGGCCCAACCTGTCAACTCCCCAACTCTTCATTAATCCCCAGAGAGTGGCTTGTATCTCAGTCGTCACTGCTAAATTAGGTGAATAATAATCACATCCATTGTCATTAGAGAACTCTCTTCACAGAAAGCTTCATTCCTGAGATTTTAAACTAGTCTTAACAAGTCATAAATATCATTAGTGTCTCTTCATTGGTCCACCAAAAATAAAAATCATGTATCTAATTTAAAAAACCCAAGTCCTCCTAAAACCTACTCTCTTTGCTTCTGTCGTGTGAAAAAGCTAAGAATCTCCCTGAATGAGGCCAGCTGGCCCACCTGGGACATTGGCCACGGCCGAGTTAGCGAAGAACTCTTCCACTGACGTGCAAGCACGGGCTCAGCAACAGCGAATGCTTCCTCAAAATGACTGAAAATCAGGTGCCGAGTCACTACCGTTTCTCCTCCTCACTCCGTTTTAAGGTGAACTCTCCTGAAGCGTGGTCGCACACAGTCCACACCGCATGACATGCCGCTCCCAGTGGGCTCTGAGCTTCGATAGAAGAAACGGACAACTCGGTTCCTCCTTTAGTGAGACTTTTGGTTTCCTAGTAAGAAGAATTGAAGTCAGTGGTCTGGGATGTTTAGAAATCCAAGCGAAGGAGAGGAGTGTTCCATCGGTAATTATCCAAGAGATGTGTGCTTTGAATGTCTTTTTTTCTTTGCGGTTCTTGACCATGGACAGCTGAGTTGTAGCAGGCAGGGGTGGAAGTGGTAGACTGTGACAATTCACAGCCTCACCTTGCTGCAGCCAGGACCAAGCTTACACACAAGGAGATGAGGCAGAGGTGGATAGTCGCTGCTCAGACACCCGTTGGAGAGAAAAACTCACTGTCCAGCTGTGAGTGTGGCTCTTGGGCACCCTCTGGCTGTTAGGTCCTTCAGGGTTAGCCTCAGCTTTCTAGTTGCGATCATGCTACTCTTAGTGCAGACTCGGACAGTGATGGAGCGAGGGGCAGGGAGAAGGGTCTAGCTAGTCATTTCCATCCAACGTGGGAATCCTTTAATGAGCTGTCAGAGCCGGGTAGCTTGCCGTTGTGCCCTGATGGGTCTTTCTTTCCTGCGCCTCCCCTTTTCTTTTCATAGGTGTCACTTTCCTCAAACCTGCTGCATGGCTAATTCGGTTTTAACATTTGTTTCCCCAAAAATCCAACATGCGATAGGAGGTAAGGAAGAAAGAGACACAGATCCTTCGCTGTCTGGGGATGGTCTTAAAGGCAACCTCTGCCTGATCTAAGGTCTTAGCACAGATCTTATTTGCTCAAAAATAAAGCCAGCACGGTTCGATTCCCAGTCAGGGCACATGCCTGGGTTGCAGGCCAGGTCCCCGTGAGGGCCATGTGAGAGGCAACCATACATTGCTGTATCTCTCCCTCTCTGTCTCCCTCCCTTCCCCTCTCTCTAAAAATAAATAAAAATAAAGTCTTAAAAAAAAATACGCAGTTCCCAGGGTCTCTGTGCACCAGGCTAATGTTTAAAAAAAAATAAAAATAAAAAATAAAGCCGGCACGGAAGCTACGAGGATCTGGGAACTACTATGGATGATGACTTCTGTGCTCAGAGCCTGCCCGCCAAGCAGCCTACCTGCCTGTGCGTAGGGACTGTGACACTGGCCCTCTTGCAGGTCTGCGAGAATCGCTGCCTCATCCATCGCAGGGATGTTGATGAGGATATTTTATTGATGTGTTATCAAAGTCCTATATATAAAGCTCCACAGATCAATGTTCATGATCAGGAAACATCTGTCTGGGCATTTTTCCTTGAGGTTAGAATAAATTGTATCTGATGAGTTTTTAAAAAATAATTCAGGTATTTTCATTTTCTATCCTCACCCAAGGACATGCTTATTGATTTTAGAGAGACTGGGAGGGAGGGAGAACAAGAGGGTGAGAAACATCGATGCGAGAGGGAAACATTGATCGGCTGCCTCTCGCATGTGTCCTGACCAGAGTCGAACCCGCAACTCTGGTTTACTGGACAGCGCTCCCATCATCTGAGCCACGCCGGCCAGGGCAGAATTTACTGAGTTGTGACCTTAGTTTCAGCCACTAGAAAGCACAGGATGAAATACACTCAGCTGCAATAACCTGGCAGTACCTCGAAGCCTAACTCTTTGTTGTAGAGTTGAGTGTTTCCTATGACCCTCTTATCTTGCATTTCTCATTTTGTTGGGTGCGATCTCACATGTCCAGGCTGTGCGTGCAGCGTGGGTCCCGGAGCTTGAGCGCAGGGTTTCAAATGCCGGCTCCGCCACACAGTCACTACGCCATCTGGGGCATGTCACTAGCCACCCTGAATCAGCTTCTTCGTAAACATTTGAGAATAAGAGTACCTGCTTCTCAGGGCTGTGGTGCAGGTGAAATGAGCTAGTGCCTGCATGTGAAATTCTTAGTCACATGCTTGGAACAAAAACCTTGGTACATGTTCTGGGCACTGGTATAGCGAATAGAGCTGGTGGCTGGACAGAGAGCCGCGTGGACTGGAATGAGAGGGCAAGTTTCCCTGTCAGCCCGGAGCTCCTGGCCAATGTGTTGGAAGATAGTGTTCTGGGAAAAAAAAATTATAAGGAAGAAGTGACATCTTTGTTTAAACTAGATCTACAATGAAGACTGGCTCTTTTATTTTCTACGATGCCTGCTAGTTAATTTAACACGTTTGACATCTACTAAGAAAACAGTGGTGGTTAAATTAACCAATTGGCTGTCAAGGGCATAGAACCAAGCAAAGCCTGAGTGAACAGAACACAGAGAAGACATCCTGAGTCTTAGTGGCTCCTTATGAAAAGGAGATAAGTATAGCCCCATGTCAAGGTTAAATGTCATTTAAGGGTCTGGAACATAGAGGCTCTCAGTAACGTGAGCTTTTTCCTTCATCCCTTCTCCCACTTCCCTTTCTACCTCTTCCCTTGGAAGTTTTAAGAAGAAATTGCTGGAAAGAGAGCCTGTGAGACCGGGAATGGGGAGGTTGTGAGCATCTGTTGGAGAATTTGGGAGAGGTAAATGGACACAGAAAGAGGAATTTTAAGACATTTTTCTGTGTTTCATGCAGTTTGTCACCACTGATGAATGCCAGAACCTCTGAGGGATTTTGTGAAGACTGAAGTTGGGAGATTGTTTGGGGCACAACATCACATCACACTGAGACTGGTCATAAGGGGGCTCCGCTTTGTTGGGGTTGCCTGAAAGATAGGACACATTGATTTGGAAGAAGATTCAAGGTCACACTCTTGACCTTAGTGTGTATTCCCTTAAGAGCTGTCGCTTGGGAGAGACAATAGACTTCTGGCTGATATGGGGCTGGGCTCAGGGTCTTTTCTCAGTGATTCCTTGGTGCCTCCAAGTAGCTTGCTTTCAGGGGAGGTGATTATTCCCATTACTAGAAGGGATTGCGTCAAGTTCCTCAGTCTATCTGTGAGGGATGCAGGCACTGGGGGGAGGTGGATGCAGCGGCCCAAGCTAAGTCTCACAGACCTTTGTTCCTTTCCCGTGTCCCCCACCACGCCCCCAGGAAGCTCCCCAACACTCCAGTTAGCCTCCACCTGCTCGCACCTTCCACACCAGCCCTCCAAAACCAAAGAGCTCTTGGTTGTAAACAAATTTAAATGACTGAAAATTAGTCCTAATTCTCCAGGGCTAATGGCTAAAGCCACTTATTCTCTCAACAGCATTTTGATTTTAATGAGGGCATCAAACCTTGGCCCTGGAGAGACTGTCTAATGGAGGGATTCCAGGAAGTGTGGAGCATAGAGAGGAACAGCATGGGCTGGCAGCTTGCCCAAGGTCACACAGCAAGGTGGTGGCAGAGCTGTGACTAACACCTAGCTGCCCCAACTTCCAGCCTCACACTGCTGCCCCCACCTGAGGTTGCTGCTTCATGGGTCCCCCTGGAGATCTGGAGACTTTCTGCCTCATTCTCGAGCTGGGTTAGCGACTGCGGCCCAGCTTGAGTGTGAAGAGGTGCTGATGGGAGACCCACACCGTCCCCCGTCCCTGCCAGAACCTCGCAGGAAAAATAGGAGCAAGTCCGATCAATAGATATTATGCAAATGCCTAGAGCAATAACATTCCCTTCCATTACCAAGCTAACAGTCCCAGTAAAGAACATGCCTGGATGCTGACAGTTTTATTTTTCCTGGTTTGTCAAACTGAAATCAGGGTCTGACTGATGCCCACATGAAAGCATAAAAGGTACATGACTGGCTGAGGCCCAATTCCTTTCTCTCTGAATTAGAGGCCCCGGCTCCACGAGCTGGCAAGAGCCCCGGCTTCGCGCACATCAATTATGCTCTCTGGCTGAGAGCCTTGCTGAGCTGAGCTGGGCAGGGAACATGCCCACAGCCACAGTGAGCCTCGTTGGAGATGTGGTCCCCATAGAAAGAAAGCAGCCAGGTGGTGGTACCCAGAACCCTTTCCTCCATCCCTATTCACCCTCTCCCACTGGTCACACCGGCTCAGGGATCCTAGAATCTAAGTATGCATTATGCTTTTGTTTGAAGCTTTACAAGAAAAATAATATTCTTTGTCTTCTAAAACTGAAATTAATTGCTAGCATAAACTCCTACTCTGCTGGATGTCAAATACTTAATTGCAGACAAAAAGAGCTATAAACAGAAAACAAACAGCAAATGGCAGATGTAAATCTTTCCTTGTTGGTAATTACTTTAAATGTAAATGGATTAAACTCACCAATGAAAGGGCAAAGAATTGATAAAAGTCATTATCCAACTATATCCTGTTTAAAAGAGACTCATTTTAGAGTCAAAGACACAAACAGGATGAAAGTAAAAGGCTGTAAAAGTATTCCTTGTGCCTTGGCCGGTGTGGCTCAGTGGATTGAGTGCCGGCCTGAGAGTCACAGGGTCGCAGGTTTGGTTCCCAGTCAGGGAACATGCGGGGGTTGTGGGCTAGGTCCTTGGTAGGGGGCGTGTGAGAGGCAACCACATGTTGATGTTTCTCTCCCTCTCTTTCTCACTCCCTTCTCCTCTCTAAAATAAATAAATAAAATTTTTAAAAAATATTCCTTGCAAATAGCAACCAAACGAGAGTTGGTGTGGTATTATTAATTCATTCACTCACCAAGTATTTATTAAATGCCCACTATGTGCCAGGTGTTCTTCTGGGTGTGGTGAATAAAATAGATAAAAATCTTCTTCTGATGAAGTTTATACTCCAGTGGTGGGGCATAGACAATAAATACAGCATGTGTTGGACTTAGGAGGTTTGAGCTCAAGAGAGAACTCCTGGGTGGAGGTAAAACTTGGGACATCGTCGGCATACAGATGTTTTAAAAGCCATGAGACAAGATGATGCCACCAAGTGCAGATCAAATCATTGATCTTAGAGCTGAAGACATTCTATTGATATGACACCAGAAATAAGAGAGGGAGCCAGAAAAGAGACTGAGAAGGAGCAGCCTTAGGACAGGTGCAGAACCGGGAGATTTGTGTGGCTGGGAGCCACATAAAGAAGTACTTTCAGGAAGTGGGAATGACCAGTTGTGTGAAATACTACCGTGAGTTCAAATAAGTCGAAGCTTAGTAATTGGCCCCTAAGTTTAGAATACGAAGCTTATTGAGGAGACTGAAACCAAGCCGTTTTATGGTCGGGGCAAAAGCCTGGCTGGCGTGGATTTGAGTGGGGGCGGGAGGAGAGGAATCGGTCACCATGAATATAGAAATGGTCTTCTCAAGGGCGGAACAGAAACAGAGTGGTAGTTGGAGGAATGAGTGAGAAGAATCAACTTTTTTGTCTGCTTTCGTTTGTTGTTTGAGAAACAACAGCGTTGCGAATGTTGATGGTTAATATCTAGCAGAAACGGGAGAACCATCAGGGCGGAAGAAGTTTTCTGGAGTAACAAATGGGAGTAGTTACGTGATGTCTAAAGCAGGAGGGGATGGGTTAGCCTTGGGAGCGTGGGGAGTTGGGCCCCGTCCCCGGGTGGGAAGGCAGCAGATATGGAGGCTGATGTCGGCAGGAGGGTGTAGACCTGCAGGGAGCGAGGGGGAAGGCTCCTCCTGCTGCTCTGTCTTCTGAGTGGAGCAGGGTGCGAAGTTGTTTGTTTGGTGGGAGGGAGGATGAGCGGGAAGGTAAGAGAGAGTTTAGGACAGTGAGGGATGTGGTATGAGATAACAGCCATCTTATCACAAGGCCATATGAAAAATTGCAAATATTTTTAATCATCTCATTACGATCTTTGGTAGACTTACGACATTTTTATTTGCATAATTCAATGAACCATAGGGAAATGGGCATATGGTTGCCGGGCAGAATTAGGGGCTTTTTTGAGTTCCGAGTTATGAAACCAAGGAGAGTCAGCACCACTGTGTGGTCTGGTTTTGTTATTCCAGCCTGCTTCACCTCGAGACGGCAGAGCAACGGAAGATGAGATTGTACCAAGGTTGTGGTTTTGCCAAGCAATATGATAAAAAGAGGCAGGGCAGAGGAAATTGAGGATGTAAGAAAGATTAGTTAAAAATGTCTATGGCATTTACTTTTTTATATAGCTGGAGTGCATTGTGAATGTATAATTTTCTGTCTTGTTTATCGATTACTTTATGAAATTTTCTATATTGTTACAAATTTATTATGAACATTTTTAATGGTCCCTCACACACTTTGAGGGGATGGGGCACGTGCTGTTTAACTGTTCACTCAGTGTTTGCCGTTGAGGTTGTTTACAGGTCTTTTGCTGTTAGAAATAGCCCTATGGTGAAAATCTTCACCAAAAAAGCCTCGTCAGCAGTTTTAGATGTTTTCCTCAGGGTAGATTATTGAAACCTTAACTATTATTTCCAAGAAATGAACATTTTTAAAGCTCTGTCTTGTGCTTTTGGAAATCAGCGCATTAAGCATTACTTTTCATCGGCTCGTTTCTTTTCTCTGGACCCCGAATTGAGAGCTGTTGCTTTTTCAGCTCTTGCATGCTTATAAATACTCAATATGTATATTAGAGAAAAGAAGGAAGTCTCGTGTGGGGTGTGCAGGGAACCTATGTGTAGGATCTAGATATATATTCATTCATTCATTCGTTTGTCAAAGTCAGCACATCAGAGGCGAGGAACGGGGCTCGGGGATTAGAGACAGGAGAAATGGCCCCGCCATGAATGGCATGAATTGGTAATTCTTTCTAGCTTTTACCTCCATGGCGGTCTTTTCTCTGAAACTTCCTGAGCCTTGCCATGAACATGGCCGTCTGTGTCTCTGCACGTGGCTATGCATGGGTTCTGGGGCAGCGGGGAGCACAGCGATCTGTGGATCACTGCTGAGGTTCACTGGGCCATGGTGAGGCTCCGGGGAATGGAAAATTGAAGACCCACTGAAGTTTCACTGGTCATCTGTTGTTTCTGCTTACCCTACATATACGTCTCCTCTGGATGACAGTATCTCGATTATCCTTCCCCTACCAGGTCTTAATCTACATGACTCGGGTGGTGTTGACGAAATCCCCCCCATGTAGGGTGATCTCAGGACTCAAGCCTGGCCAGTCGGAGTGGTCCATCCCACGGCCACAGGGACTGGGCACTGGCTCTAAGGGTAATGGAAGCTTAGTGCTGCTTGGGTCCCTTGTGGGGAGATTGCGCCCGAGAGAAGCACCACCTCAGAGAAAAATACAGCCATCAAATGCGGACGGAACAGCAAGGAAGAGCAGGTAAGGCCAGCAGGAGAGGGCAGAGAACACACTTGCAGGAGGACATGGGCTTTCAAGAAACTGAAATGTCAAAATGGCTGTGAAACCTTATTTAGACCAAGAGGCCGAGAAAATCGATCCTCTGAGGAGATTCTCCACTTCCGTCTCGAAGAAAAGAAATGACATACCTAACCTCAGGTGGGAGCAAAGTCCACAGGAGGCCATGTTGCTCTTTCAACATCTAGATCTCCCTCGAGAACAGGCATCTATAGTCAACCATTTCTTTTTCATATGACTTTTGAGCAGACGTAATTTTGCCTACACTAGAAAAAATGTTTTTCAAAAAATAGAACCCTTCATTGCTAATGGCCACTCCACATTTATAGGCTTATAGGGCAGGTTAGGTTTTGAAGAGATTCTATAGTATAGTATTTTCAACGCTTGAAGTGTGCTCAGCTTTGGGAAGGTCCTCCATATTTTCCATCTTACTAAGAGCCGCCCGCCCCCAGGCTGTGAAGTGAACGTTTCACACCTTGAAATTAGATGCTTCCTGTTCCTCCATTCCCGTTAGTCCCCATGAAGTCTTACCCGCTAAGTGTTTTTTGAACATACTCACATCTATTGCAATGTCTGGTTTAGAGCCGCGTTCTCAGCTCTCCTCTCGCATCAGATCATCTGGGGAACTTTTACAAATACCGATGCCCAGCTGCCGCCTTCAAAGATTCTGGTATACTTGATCTGAGGAGGTTTTCAGGAACCTGTGGTTTCAAAAGCTTCCCAGCTGACTCTGAAGTCCAGCCCGGGTTGAGAACCACTGGATTTGAGGCTAACTAGGATCACATTTTGGGGGGCTATTAAAGCAGCCTCCTAAGTGGTCACCGTGACTTCTCCAATCGAGTTCCTTTACCAGTCTGTCTCCCGCACCGTTTCCAGGGGACTCTTTCCAGGGGGTTGGTTTCTGGGGGAGCCTATCTGAGTCTGTCACTCTCAAAGAGCAGGACCTTTCCATGACCCTAACCTCCAGGTATGGCTTAAAACACAGCCTCACGGTGGGCTTCTGCCCTCCCATCTCCTCAATATCAACTCCCATGCCCTTCTCACAACTAAACCTGACAGCGGTCCCTAACATTGTTAGCACCAGGGACCGGTTTCGTGGAAGACTGTTTTGGTATGGACTGGTGGCAGTGGGGGTTGGTTTGGGGATGATTCAAGTGCCTTATATTCAAGCTCACCTCCTGCTGTGCGGCCCGGTTCCTAACAGACCCCCAAGGTTGGGGACCTTTGCTCTAGTGTGCCAAAGTCATCTGTGTTATTCATAAGAGAAACATCTTTACACAGTTGGGAAGCTATTTTCTTGAATGTCATATAGTTTCTTTTCATACAGTGCAGCATATAGTAGCTGAAAATCTGTGACTTCGCGACTCTATAAATGCAGAATTGAGGTAATTTAAATAACACTTAGAGTTCATTCTGTCATGAAAGTAACCTCCACATAACAGTGCATCGCAGCTCTGCGGCAGCACCGACCAGGAACGTTGAGTGGGGTTCATCGTCCCTACCGAGTCCACCCTGGAGCAGAGGGGTGGCTAAGGAGCCCTGTCCTCACAAAGACCTCTTATCTAAATTCTGCAAAGAAAAAAATATTTCCTAAAATGTCCAGCCAACTTTTATTTTTCAGTCTGTGCTATCAAAGCCTTAATGGTACTTTTGGGGTACACGGGTTCCTGCAGGGGTGTCCCACCTGCGGCCCGCGGGCCACATGCAGCCCAGGATGGCTGTGAGTGCGGCCCAACACAAAATCATAAAGTTACTGAAAATGTTATGAGATTTGTGTGTGTGTGTGATTACACGTCACCACGTGCATTTTTTAATGCATGGCCCAAGACAACTCTCCTTCCAGTGTGGCCCAGAGACACCAGAATGTCGGACGCGCCTGTGAGTCGGACACCAGCTAACACTGAGTCAACCACGATCCCATCGTTCATTCATTTTACCTCTGACTGGAGGAACGGTTTTCAAATCGGTCCGGGTAATCATGAAAACAGATTCGGGAGTCACCTGTGCTTCTTTCTAAATGCTAGACTTATTGTTCAGACATTAACAAAGAGATGAGTAAATATTCTTCTTTGTCATTTATCCAAAACTTCTCTTTTCTGCCCCAAAGCTACCGAGCTCTTGCTCTTCAGGACCACGACCGGCTTTGGCAGTCATCACCTTTTCTGTGCCTACTTCTCACAAATCACGGCCTCGATGCCAAGGTGTGCATGTGTGCATACGTGCTGATAGATGCGCACAGAGACGTCTAGCGGAGATGTGCTGCTGGGTGGCCCACCTGGCTCACTCGCTGGCTGACTTCCCTGCTCACGAAATCATGGAGGTGTCAAATACAGCCTCAGTGAAATTAAAACGAACAAAATGCCATGGACCTGCAGTGCGGATGCCAGAAGGGCCAGAAAGCGACCCAGGGGTTCTGCTGTGGATGAACAAAATGGTCCAAAAGCTACCCTAGGAATGCTCACCCAGTTACCTGGATGATGAGCCGATGGGGATGATGGATTTTTCCCATGTTGGGAGGTGGGGCCCAACCCAAGCTCGGCTTCCCTGGGGTCTCAAGCTGGCAGCTGGCTTTCCTGAACAATGGCTGTGAGCAACTGGCACCCAAGTGGCACTGCCTGGTGCCCAAGCAGTCCTTATCTTGTCGCCATCACTTCCTTCCCCCCCTGCCACGGATAAACTTGCCCTATCCACTAATGACTAAGAAAGGGGAGCAAGGGGAAGCTGCGTCCCTTCCCCCTGAAGATGCATTCATGACCTGTCCCAGCTCCCCCACCACGGACACCGATTAGAGGAATGCATTCTTTTTACTGACTCTTGCTTTGCAAATTTCATCAAAACCTGTCTTTTACCCCTAACCAACCAGTGAGGTGAACTTCACCCTGAGCCCTGTGACATGGTAAACTTTTAGTGTCTGCTGTGAGTTCTGGAAAGCGAGAATTCAAGGTGTCACTCGTGTTTGGTATGATATGACGGAGCCCCACTCCGTCCTCTCTCTGTGCACATTGCATTCTTCCGCCTGCGAGTGCTTCCTCCTCTGGCCACGTGGAAAACCTGCACTGGGACTGGGAGATCCGGGTGGGCAGTGTTAGTGCTCGTCCGTGGGCCCTTCCCCATGGCACCGAAAGGCCACCTCCTCCCCTGCGCCGCTGGAAGGGGTGGCATCGCCCCGGCCCCGCCGCCCACCACTCTCAGTACTGTGACCACAGTCCTCTGCACTGGGAGCCAGAGAGTTGGCACAACCCTTTATTTTTTATAATTCCTTTTTTTTTTTTACATAAGTAATGTTCATGCGCGAACAATTAGAAAGTACGAAGCAGCAAGATACGTATGACTCAGACATACTTCGTAGTGTTCTGTTGAAACCATTTCCGATTTTATTGAATAAAAGCAGCATGACACACTACCAATTTCTCGAAACATACTGTCTTTTCTTAATAGGCCAACACAGTGACGCACCGTTGTTTTTGTTTGCATGTATTTTGTTTGTGGTGACGTGAAATATCCAGAAAATAGGTTTCCTGGTGAACTGCATTTCCTTTTTGCATTTTGCTCAATTGATCAGCCCTGCAATCCCTCAAACCCTCTGCAGGGTGTTAATTCAGTTGGGAAGGCCCTGGCTCACTGAGGGGGGCGGTGCAGAGGCCAGGAATAGCTTTGGGGGAAGGTGGTTCCAGTCAGAGGGCCGGCCATGGACGGGGAGCTGTGGGCTGCACAGAGGCAAGGGTGGGCAGGCCAGCGGGAGCCTCAGTCTGCGGGAGCCCTTGGGCTTCTGCTCTGTTCCCCCTCGCATTTTCCCCGCGCATTCATTTCAAAAGCACTTCATGTCTCCTAAAGTCTAACGTGCATTTGATGTGTTCCTGGCCGTTCATCCTGTTCCCTCCCTTTCAAATCAGAAGCCAATGCAGGCTTGTTTGAAGGGGAGCAGCTGCATATTTCACTCACTATTTCTTTTTTAATGTGTGTGGATTTACATATACTTTTTTATTATTTATTATTTTTAAGGTTTAAAAATTTAAAAAATTCAATTACAGTTTCCTTCCACTATTATTTTGTATTAGTTTTACTTGCTGTTTTTCTTTTTGCAAGTTTCTTAAAAATTATCATGAGTATGTTTCCAGACAGGCTTTAGAATATCTGCTAGTTTTAAAATGAACAATTCAGTGGGAGTCTTCCTTTAGCTGAATTGCATGAAACTAAATTCTGTTTTGGGGGTAATTGAAATCTTTACAATATAGTGAAGATTACAATTGACCACAATTGTAATATGGTAATAGGTGATACGGCAAAAAATTACAAATATTTCTTCTCACCAGAAACATTGAATGGATTTTCAATTGCTAATTTTTCTGCCATTCAGTTAACTTCTGTAGTATTTTTTTTTTATAAGTCAGTACATTTATTTCAGACTGCATTCATATGCATTTGGTGTTTTGGCTGCTAATAAAAATTACATCTTTAGTTTTTATTATATTTGTAACAGGTTATTCTAGTATATTAAAAAGCTAATTCCTTTTTATGTTTGTTGGTTTTATAATTAGCTGCTTTAATGAAATAATCTTGGGTTTTCTTCTTAGCCACATCATTTGCAAACTGATAATTTCACTCATTTTTTTTTAACCTACACCGTTTATTTTGTTGTTTTGTTAATGGATTGCACTTATGTTCCTTGGAGAGTTTCCTTTTGAACTGCAGAATCTTTGTACGTGCTCATGGATTCTTCTCTCAGAGGCTGGCTATTTTTTTTTTTCAAAATGTTTTAATATTACAAAACGCAGAGAGACAACCCTTCCCTAGGACGGAACACACATTGATTCTTTTATTCAGCAGGAGATGGATATTCCAGGACACAAAAAGACTGAGAGGGAGCAGTGGGGGGTTGCTCTTTCTTTGCTCTGTCTCCAGTGTCAGGTTAAGCGGTCTCCAGGGATCAAGGTGCTGCCCAGCCTTCAGGCAGCTGCGATTCTCGCAGAGCCTGGGCCCTGCAGCTGGCAGGACCCCAGAGAGAGGAAGATGGGCTCAGGATGGTTTTACTCAGAGCTGAGAGGGGACACGGGCAGTGGTTCTTCTTGCACAGAGTAGGTGGCAGGGGCTTGGGTGCCCCGATCTGTTTCCTTGGATCAGAAACTGGGCACACTATGAAATTGAATCTAACGTTCCGTTTCCTCCTGGGCGGTAGAGGAACAAGTTCCTCTCTTCTCTTTCGTAGAAACAGAAATGGCAAGCAAAAATGCTTTTTCAACAAAGAGAGACTGTACTGAGGAATGTATAGGCAGGTCATGTTCTCTCTTGGCTCTTATCTGCGGCTTGTCTGGGAATTGCCCCAGTCTTCAGGGCTGGGAGAAGAAACCCCGTGTGTGGTGTTCAGGGGTCTCATGCTCTACATAGGCATTTTCCTGGGGGTCTGTCATGACACCAGACTTGGAGCTGGATGATTTCTTTCAGAGATGATGTCACTCTTGTTCCAACACTTCTGTAGTTCCTGAAAACCCTTAGGTGAGCAGACAAGAGGGAAGGGGGGATTTTTTCCACCCCTCCTGCTGACCAGATCAAAGTCCAGTTATTTTTAGAAACTAAGACAAGAGCACTAACTCCACCTAGAGTGCTGGCTCCTTTTCAGGGTCTGAGGCACTGCTGCGTCCCTTTACTTGGCTCCCCCACCCCAGGTAAGAAGGGGCTCTACAGGCTCACACCCTCCTTCCACACCCCTATCCCGCGCCCTGCCCTGCCCGCGGCCAGCCTCCCCTCCTTCAACAGGAAGGATGCCGTGGTCCCCGCAACACAGTCTGGTGCACTTCTCCCGGAGCTGGGACTTGGAATAGCTCTTAGTTGCAGCTCCTGGTTTGCTGACTTCTGGGACCGAGAACGGAAATTAGATGGGCGTCCCTTCTGCTTACTGCAGAGGCAGGTTCTTGTTTTGCTTCCCATGGGCTGGCTTTCCATCTTAATCAGCTCCGAGTCTGGGAAGAAAGCCTCGGTTTTGTTTTTGTTTTTGGAGGTCGCTTCCCTTTTTTGTTCCTTTGTGAAGTGGAATGTAAACAGCTCATCCATGAGGGTGGCTTGGTGACGCATGAGGTCATCACTGTTAGGTGTTTGTCTCACCTGGCCCCACGGACAGCAGACATTTGGGGATTTGTGTTTAATTATCTCTGCCCAATAAAATGGAGGGTTTTGCTGCATACTGTATGTAGGACTATCTGTTTTGTACTTTACTATAATACAATAATAATAAGAATAATAATAATAATTACTATCATTTGTTGAGTACCCGCTGTAATCCAGATACTGTGCTAAGTAAGCACTTTGCATATATACATGATCTCAGTAATTTGCATATATTATCTCCACTTAATAAATGGGAAAACTGAGGCTTAGCTAATGGACTTGTCATGCTCACCCAATTGGTGAGACACAGAGCTGGGGTCTGACTCCGGTTGCTATGTCTCTATTTTCATGGTCACCACGTGCATGCTGCCACCGAATCCTCCACTCCAAAGAGTCCCAGAGGTGTCCAGCCTTTTGGCGTCTCTGTGTCACACTGGAGGAGGAAGAGTTGTCTTGGGCCACACGTTAAATGCATTGTGACATGTCATCACAAAAACATCTCATAATGTTTTCAGTAAGTTTACGATTCTGTGTCGGGCCGCACTCACAGCCACCCTGGGCTGCATGTGGCCCACAGGCCACAGGTCGGACACCCCTGGCTCTAAACCGTTGTTGTAAAGCCATCTGAGAGAAAGCTGCTGTTTTCTCTCCCTTCCTGAACACACCTGATCCCCACAAACCTTTTACGTTCCGCCAGAGGAAAGAAACCTTTCAGATCCCGGGAGGAGAGAACAGAGGCTGGGAGTGAAGTCGTGCGGGCTGACAGGTAGAGCCGATTGAGCTTATAGCCAATGATGGGCAGAGGCTACCGTAGTATAGAGGAAAGCTGATATAATGACCTTCCTTTCTCTGGAGTTCCTAGGTTTTTTTCTCTGAATCTGTTTCTGTGGCGATAGGTCTGTACTTGTTTAGAGGTTTTACTTTATGCTAGCTGTACTATTTTTCCAGATCTAGATATAGGAGGTGATGAAGAGTGAGTTGTCATTCATTACACTTTTGGAGAAACCAGCTAGTAATTCAGATTTAGATGACTTTGAGGGTCAAGGTCAAAGTGAAAGTTCAATGGTTCTTTCTGGAAAACAGCATATTTTTTAAAACAAAACCCTGACTTCTCAGTGTGGGGAGTAGATGGGTTTTGGTTCAACCAAATGGGTAAGTTTTCTCTCTGACATCTGGAGGAACTGGGTGACCTTCTTTGTGTGACGTTATGATAAAATGAGATAGGTTCTCAATAGGGTCTGGCAAACTAACTAATGTTCAACTAACAAATGTTGCCTCATGATGATCACTATTATTGCTATAAGCTACAACTGGTAAGAAATGTTGACTAGATCAAGTGAGCAAGAAGTCTTCTGATAAAGAACTTCAGTGAAGTTTGCCACAGAAATCTCCATGACCCTTTTGACTTCAAACGTCTGCGAAAAGCAGGTAATTACAGGCCACCTCACTTCGTGCCAGTGAGGAATGTGCGCCCCTTCTTCCTTCACGTAAAAGGACGCTTTCGTCAACTTCTCGGGCAAGTGGAATCCTCAGGGAGAACCTGTCAGTGTGATGAATCTCCCTGGTCTGACAGGGGCTCAGTCTGCTGCAGAGCATTTTGGAGCGGGTCCCTGGGGAAAGAACACTGCGCTCCCGGGGAAGGTCACCATGATTATTGCAGGGCCATGGAACGTTGCTCTGCTACCATGAGGAACTGGGGTCAAATGAGAATGTCCTAGAACTGATCCAGAATTCCCAGGAGTTCCCCATTCAGGAGTAAATGCAGCACTTAGCAGAGAATACCCCTTACTGCAAAGCTGCCTCTGGCCGCATTGCCTGGGGACCGACTGCCTGGGCCAGGACTGATGAATTCGCTCTGACTTAACAGGCTTCCAGAGGGAATGGTGCTTTCCTTCCAGAGGGAATGGTGCTTTGAAAGTGATGGTTTAAATCACTGTGTGTTTGCAGTCTGGTTGGAAAAGGCCACTGTGAGACAGGCCCAACACCAGGACACGCTTCTGGTTGCAATGGCTTCCCCTCCTCTCCGTCTGGCTGGCTCTCCCCTGTAGTTTAAAACACAGTGATTATCTGCGGCTCACTCCCAGATCTGACCGGTCTCCCGCCTCATCAGTTGCTGTCTTTAGGCTCACTCAAGTCTGCCACTGTCAGCTGGGGGCTGCCACCACCCCTCACCAGATTTGCTTCAACCATCCTGTCCCTCATGCTGACCCGGCAGCCCTGTCTCTGTCCTTGAAAATCTAATTATGTCACAGCTTTGTGTACATCTCTTACATGGAGCACGCAGGGGCACATGTAAATCACCTAGGATTCCAGGTGAGCCAGAAACAAACCAACATGCGAAACAGAAAATAACAAGCATGCCAAACACTCGCCATCCAGCTAAAGAACTACTGACATTTAACTGTAGACATTTCCAGACTTTATTTGCTATTTACATGCATATATATTTTTCCCAAAGTAGAATTATATTGTAAATATTGGGTTTAAACTTGCTTTTTTTTTTGGTATGATAACATATCACAGCTTATCACCCTTTCATATCATCCTATTCCTTTACTCACCCTTTTTGCTGATGACACTTCCTTTTTAATTGTTTTTAAATTTTTTTAAAGATTTTATTTATTTATTTTTAGAGAGGGGAAGAGAGAGAGAGAGAGAAACATTAATGTGTGGTTGCCTCTTACATGGCCCCCACTGGGGACCTGGCCCACAATCTAGGCATGTGCCCTGACTGGGAATCGAACCTGCAACCCTTTGGTTCACAGGCCACACTCAATCCACTGAGCTATGCCAACAAGGGTGATGCTTCCTTTTTAAAAAAAGATTTTATTTATTTAATTTTTAGAGAGAGGAAAGAAGGGAGAAAGAGAGGGAGGGAAACATCAATGTATTTTTGCCTCTCATGCGCCCCCTACTGGGGACCTGGCCTGCAACCCAGACATGTGTTCTGACTGGGAATCGAACCGGTGACCCTTTGGTTCCCAAGCCAGTGCTCAATCCACTGAGCCACACCAGGCAGGGCCTGATGATACTCCCTAGTTGTATCTTCTGACATCTTCGAATGGCATGAAAACCTTTACTTAAAATATCTTTTTCTGGTCATTGAGTATATATTTTTTCAGAGCTATCCTTTTCTTCAGAGACTTCCGTATATTGGGTTTTTTTGGGGGGGATGTATAAAGTATGCTTCTGTAGTTTCAAATTACTTGATGGCTACCTTATTTCTGTTCAAAAAATGACTAGATTTTTTCCCAGATTTGATGATTAGCAGCAGATATGGTCAATGAATTACTCTACTCCTGTTCTCTGCTCGGCAGATGGAGACCAATGATAAAGATCGCATTGGGAGGTCAGGTCAGCATACGCCAACTGCTCCAGGCCACTTCCAAGTCTCCAATGGGTCTTTATCACCTTTAACTGCCTGATTCTTTAGGACTCAGTTATTATAGTTAAGTATACACACACAGTACTCGCCTTCCATGTACCATGTACATACATGTGCATGCCTCACACACTACATACACACCACACCACACCCACATATATACATACACACATGCACCACATGCATCACACCACACATACCACACACACACACACACACACACACACACAAACCACACGCAACTCCCAACAAAGCACTGGCACCAGAGAACTGCTTTCCGCTCACAACACCAGCTCTTTACCTGGGGAACTGCACAGCCCATTGCATCCTGAGCCTGCTCCCAGTTTACGTCCTGTCCATTTTCCCAGGGACTTGTGTTCTCTCCAGGGAGTAGTGAATGCGGCGGAGAGCCTGTCCACTGCTTGTGTTGCACCCCGGCAGCATCTAAACACGAGCCCCTCCTTACCTGGTGGGTCAGATCGGGCCGCAGGGGGCGTCTCTGTCTCGCACTTGCGGACTGTCTGTTTTGTCAAACTAATCCAGGTGTGGTGCAGAGGGCTCCTTGGCTGGTGTTTCTCAGTGTAACTCCGTCTCCTTAGAAGTGGTGTTCATTACCCTCTGATTCTGACATTAGAGAGTCCATGGTGGTTTTCAATAGTAACAAGAGTTTGCATTTATTTCTGCATATGTTTAAAGTGAGAACACGGGACAGGTTCCTTGGATGGCTGTGAGCCAGGCACAGCCTTGACCTGGAAGTCCATTTAGATTTTTTACCCAAGAGAATGGAGACAATCTGTCTGTGCTTGAGGAACATTCAGAGGCAGCAGCCTGAGAATACATTCTAAATCCTCGTGAGAGAGTCAGGTATGAAATATGCGTTTGTTACGTAAAGCGTCAGCTGTGTGGAAAACGCCTTTCTTGTTCCCCATGCTGTTCTGAATATCATTACTCCACAGTCATGGAGACGGAAAGCCATCGTTAGCTGGGGGCAGGCGCTATCCGTGTTTTCTTCATGCAGATCTTTTCGGGGTCACCTGCTGCTTCAACAGCTCCGAGCAACCTAACAGGCAACCCTCTGATTCCACTGTCCTACGATGCCCTGAGAGAGAAGCTGATTTGCAGCGAGTTATGCCAGGTGTTCATGTCTAAGCGGAGGGGGAGGGAGAGGTGCGGGGGTGGGGTGGTGCGTGCGGGGCACAGGTGCTCTGAGAGCTTTCATGCCCACGCCGCCCCTCTGATAAGCAACTGCTCATTGCATAGACCTCCTGGTGCAACGCAGTTATTCAGCACTGGGTGCTCACACACCGCCATAGTGACTGCAGGCCTTGGGCTCCGGAGAAACTTCCAGAACAAACTCCATCCTCTGCCTCTCTCTAACCCCTGCTTATCTTGGATGCCTTCTCACGGAGCCTGGGAAAACATGGGCTTTGAGGTCAAGCAAACTCGGGTTCAAGTTTGTGTCTACCGGTAATTTGTTGAGACACGAGACTCATCTGTTGCATCTATTCCTCGGCTTACCCTCCCCAGATGGCCACAGCGGCACTCTTCTTGGGCCAGAGGACCCCAAATCCTCTCAGTGAATGAGAGGGCAGGCATCCACACCTGCGGGAGGTGCACACTGATGACCTCCTAGGCGCTGCTGAAGGACCACGATGTGCTCTGAATCCCAGGACCTGATTGTGCCACGGAGCCTTCAGGTTCTGTCTCATCTCAGGGCCTGGCCAATTCAGAACAGGGATAAGAGGAAGCTCTGTACCAAATTCGCACCCAACAGGGCCATCTCTGGGGTTCTGGGGGAAGCGATGCGATCCCTTCCGCTCACATTGCATCAGCTTGACCCCATTCGGAAAGGAAGACTAGGAAATGGAATATAGCAAACTTGTGGCACTACTTCTGCCACAAGTTCAATGTGAGGGCACACAGAGTGTTCTGGAAGGCTGACTGACAGTTCCTTGGTACAGGCTGCAAAGATAGGAGGGTTTTCTGACTCTTAAATGCTTCCATGCGTGGGCTACTTCACAATCCCCTTGTGCCGATTGGCTCTTTGGGAGGAGGTCTTTGTGGAATCACAGTCCCATTCACTTCTCCCAAGAGCAGTGCTGGCCTGGGACTGCATGGCCTTTACCTGCTTGAGCTCCTAGGTTGTACCGAACCAGGCATTCTTTTGTTACTGCCTTCCAAGCAGCCCAGAGTCGGAGATGGTCGCGTCTCTCCTCTGCTCTGAGGCATCAATCAGCAGAGCAGAGGCAGCCACAAAGCAGACCTCCTGCCCAGGAAGCCTGGCTCCTCACACTCGCTTTCTCTCACCAGGTGTCCTCAATTAATCGTCCTCCAGACACAGCCACACAATGGAACTTGTCATCTGTGCTCCTCAGAGCACACATCTCTGCTCTGAATTGTGCAGCCTGGGGCTCCTTTTCAGAGATCCCTGAGATGGGCGGTTTGTGACCCGAGTGCAGTTTCTAATGGGAATGTCTGTGCTCTTATGTCCTTCAAAATAAGAGCACAGAGTCATTCACTTGGCTCCTGGTCTCCATGGCACGCCTTGATGCATAGCTGAAGTCACTGGATAGCCCCCCGACCCAGCTCTGCTTCATGAGTGGATCTTGGATGGGGACCCCCATGTGGTCAGCCTTGGAGCTCCTATCCCAGTTCTGCTAAGTGGGGGTCTACCTTCTGCCTGAGTCTGTCTTCCGGGGGCCTGCCATCATTGGGAACTCGGGGAGAGTCCTGTGTGTGCTTCACACATGGAGGTCTCCCTAGGGGACAGCTTTTGGGTGCTTCAGAAGGGAATCATCAACTTCTCATGTTCTGAACCCGTGTTTCTATTCATACAGAGGATTCCACAACCACAGCCGGGTACTGGCACATGTCCCATTGCAGCAGTGGGGCCGCCAGTCCCCGGAGATGCTCCGCCACCTGCCGCCATGTTTCCTGTTATTCATAGCCTTGTGTGGTCCCTCCTCTGGAGTCCTGGCTGGGCTCTAGCTCTTGCCTGACCAGCGGAAAGTGGCAGAAGTGATACTTCATAACTTCTAAACCTGGCACCTAGACTCCTTGAAGCTTCTGCCCTGTGCTCTTGAAACCCAGCTGCCACCCTTCAGGGAAGCTCTGAAGAGACCCCATGAAGAGGAACCGAGAGCCCTCAGTCCCGGCTGAGCTCCCAGTGGTCAGCCGGCGTCAGCATGCCAGCCATGCCTTTGAAGCCGTTCCCAGCTGCACCCCAGATGTCACGGAGCAGAGAAGAGCTGCCTCACTGGGCCCCTTTGCTTTCCTGATCCTCAGAAATATGAGGAGAGATCACTTATGTTTTAAGTCACATGGCCATCAGTGACCAGAAGAGGACACTTGTCTATGTGACTAGTGTTCCCCAGAGGTGTCCATAGACGTGGGGTCTGGTGTGTGTGTGCAGTGAATTTGTGAGGCTATTTCTTGAGGTTCCTGTAGGTGGAGGGACTTGGGATGAGGCCTAGGACAGACAGATGGCTGGCTCCCCAGACAGTGGGGAAACCTTCTGTTTTCCGGGTGCCTGTGCAGCCTCCCCAGTTCCAGCTTTGTTCTGGGGGGCCAGTACTGTGCTCTGACGCCTGACCCTCCCCACAGAGATGTGAAACACAGCCCCTGAATGGTGGATCTAACCCCCACTCTGTCCCGCAGAGCTCGCTCCCAGCGCCGTCCTGCCTACGTGTTGACTCCTTATTTCTGGCGGCTGGAGGTTCCACTTTCTGCCTTTGAGCTTGACTATGAGTCATTATTGTTTTAAATACGTGTTTTTCTTCTAGAAGTTCTAATTCGCCATCGGGGGGAGGGTGGCATGCA
Organism: Micronycteris hirsuta; assembly: GCA_004026765.1. Lineage (NCBI taxonomy): Eukaryota > Metazoa > Chordata > Mammalia > Chiroptera > Phyllostomidae > Micronycteris > Micronycteris hirsuta. Next base: position 14,715 of record PVJI01006222.1, on the reverse strand, counting down.
AAGAGGGGATTCCAGAGGCTGCTCCGTCTGACTTTTTAACGTGAAGTCCCCACTTTCTCTTTAGAATATTTTGGGGCATTTGTCCCCCTACATCACAACACTGGGCTAGCAAAGCCATGAACGTGCTCACTCCTTGTAAAGATGCAAGGTCACTTAGAAAAATGAAATCCTGTTGTACATGATTAAATTCACAGTTGTGAGCTGTTGTTCCACCAAAATTCTGTTGCCATGGGGACCAGCAATGGCAACTGCTGATCAGGGAGGACCCCACCCCCTCTGCTTTACTCTAACGACATATGAAGAGCTGTGACCCTAGGCTCAGACCCACCCGTAACCCGTCTCCACTGCAAACAACAGCTCACGGGCCAGACCGCCCACCTAGGTCTCCCAGGGAGTGCAGAGGGGCTTGTTGTTCCCTCTTAGATTTTGATAAAACTGGAGAATGGGAATTCAAGCTGTATCGTTCAGCAAGATAACTAACGTACTGAAATGTGACCCCTTGACAGATACTAAAATAAGTATAAGGCTCTCAGGGCAAGTGAGTGGAGAAAAAAAATAATTACGGGAGGAAGGAAACTGGAAACAGAACTAAGATGATGATGTGAGTCCTCTGAGAAATGAATAAACACTCTCTCATAAGTAATTAAGTGTTCTCCTTATATCCGCACGCTACAGTTTGGCTTGTACCCTTCAATGCGTCTCTGTTTAAACTGCGCCTCTGCTCGAAGACCTCAGTGCTGACCCGTGCCCTAATCTAGCCCATTCGATTCCTGGTCCTCGCAGGCGTCCGAGTCTGGCCTCACCCCATCCCCAGAGCAGTGCTTCTTAAGCTTGGGCATACTTCTGAATCACTGGGATCTCTATAAACTCTGGATGCCCTCTCGCATACACAAAAAGAGATAGAAGGTTTCCATTAACCTATGAGTTAAATACCTCTATATATACTATTATACCCACCATTCAGTTTGAATAATGGATTTGAACTCTGAAAAGGCCCCTTTGGCTACAGTGTAAAGAAAGGACATAAAAAAACAAAGCAACAACAAAGGAAGACATCACAAGGCATATCGGTGGACAAGTAGATTGGAGAAACTGGAGAGTTTCAGGCAGGTAGCTGTGTCTCATCCATTAATTACATTCATATTCCTTAAATACATGTATCCCCCGGCACCCAGTTCTCTAGGCCAGGGCCGCTCCCTGTCTATCTGTCTGGGAAGCCTACCCAGCACTGAAGTTCCAGAACGGCCTTCTGATTTCTTCATGAGAATATAATCGCACCGAATTCGAAACCCTCTTAACTCTCACCTTTCTGGATTTTTTTTTTTTCTTATGCTGTCTTCCTCTGGCTTATGTCATTTCACCAAACAACTTTAATTTCTCCCTGCTGTAGGGAAGTCCCCAGGCGTCAGACTGTTCACTACTAACGTCACTCCTCCCTGCCGGACCTAGCAGGGGACCTTGTGTGCGGTGGACCCCCCATCAGTGTTTCCCCACTGCATCTGTTCACAGACCAAGGAGGGCTTAGCAATTGTCCAGTATTAGGCCAAATAGAAAGGTCTTTGTCTTATTGACTAGAAGCTCTGATTGTTTGTGGCCTTTGAGACATCAGTGTAAGAAGCACGAAGGGCGGTGGAGTCACAAACAGGGGACTCTAGAAAAGGTCACTCACAGATGGTGGGAGTCGCCCCCTCCACCCCCTCTGCTTTCTCTCTTCTCCCTGAACAGAGGCGATTGTGTAATTAGTCTAAGGATCTTGAGGAGAGGGCCCAAAGAACTAGGAATAGTCCTTCCCCTTCTAAGTTTGTCAGGTTGGGTGTGGAAGTAGCTTTTCTTGGTACTCCAAACAGCGAGGGGTTGGGATACAGGGAGCTGGAGATTTCATGCAGCTCAGGGAAGCTTTGGCTTGAGTTCACAAAACCGAAAAGCATCTGAATGGTTAGAAAGCTACTGTGGGTGGCCTCAGCACCTTTCGGTAGGCCCCTCGGCTTTTAACTCAGGTGTCCATTGTACCAGCTCAGCTCCTGTCTTGTGGAACAAGCAGCATCTCTGGGAGCGAGGCACTCGACTTCAGTCTAAGCCCATCGGTGTGCCTGTGTCTCTCGTCCACACCGACGAGCTCATCCATGAGCATGGAGGTCAAGGCAGGTCAGTGAGGGGCAGGTAGAGGTCACCAAGCCCTGCTGGGAAGCATGCCTTCCCGCACCTCTAAGAAAGCCTCTGAAAGCCACTGTCTTTCTCCATGCATGTGGTTAAGAGAGTTCCAGGAGTCATTAGGAGGCACTTGTTTTATAAGTTGAACTGTGACCTCCCCCCAGTTCATTTGTTGAAGTCCTAACTTTCAGTACCTCCGAATGTGATAGGATCTGGGGAAGGGGCCTTTAAAAAACAGTTAAGATAAAACGGGGTCCAATGGGTGGGACCTAATGCATATGACTAGTGTCCTTATAAGTAGACGAGATTAGGACAGAGACCCTCAGATGCACAGAGGGAGACCACGTGAGGACGAAGCGAGATGACTGCCGTCGAAAAGCTGAGGAAAGGAGCCTCAGAAGAAACCAAAGTTGACAACACTCGATCTGCTCCTTATGCCACCCAGTCCGTGGTATTTGTCATGCTGCCCCAGCAGATAACCCAGCATCATACACCCAGGATGTGGAACAAGGTCAGGGGGTGCCTTCTACCATGTCAGAGACAGGGTCCTTGGCAGCGTTGCCGGATGGCTAAAGCAAATCAAGCCAAGGCTTATTTTGCCGCTGAACTTCATGTGACAAAAGCAAAATTGTCTCCTTTATTGCTCTCTTGTTTGAACTGTAACTTATAACCAAACGCCCCCCTGTGCCCTTAGTACAATGCCTGGAACCATGCCTCGTCATAGTAAGTGCTCAGTAGTGTTTATTGAATGGCTAAGGAATGAATGAATGGATGCACGAATAGCCAGGCATAGAGTTACAGTGTGTTGACCTGGGAAGCCCAGCGAGGCAGCAGCTCACAGGGGAGTGAGTCTACCTGCTCACTACCTGTTGGCCACACTCCTGTGTGGGCCAGGGGCCAGAGGCCAGTGCCTTAGGACAGACCTGGTTCCCGGAGGTGACAGGCATCCATTAGAGCAACAGTTTTTTGATTAGCAGACATCTGAAGATGTAAATGTCCCCTCGATGTTTACAACTGGAAATTTCCAATTAGAGACAGGGGACTATTAGAACCAGATCACTTCTGGCCTCTTAAGACCATCCGGGTACTTTGGGCACACCTCATTTTAGAGATGAGAAAACAAAGGCTTCATGAAGCTCAGTGCCTTGTCCAGGTCACATGGCTGCTAATGGTGGAGCGAAGGCAGGGAAGAGCAGAAAACCCATTTTCTCTGAAAAAGAAAAAACTTTTCTGGGAGAATAGTTCATTCCTTTCCATTACATTATTCCCACAGCGGTGGGATAATACCTTCCTTTCCTGCTGGAGAACCACGGGTTTCCTTTGTGAACAGACTCTGTCTCTTCTCGGAGTCGGGACCAGCGAGGGCGCATTGTACAGCCACAGTAGGAATCATCTCAGTGAAAGCCGTGGGCATTAACTCGGGTGTTAGCCAATGAAACTGCGTTTGGTAGAACAAATGAGTCATGTGGTAGAGATTTTGTAGCATTTTGAGCAAGTAGAAGAGAACACACAAATATTAGAAAAAATATATACACTCAAAAAATCCTCTTCAGCTCAGGAAATATGCTTAAATGTTAAGCAGTGTGTTTTGTGTTCTTTTTACATTTTATGGGAAAAAGGTAGAAGATAAGAATAAGACACTAGGCGGTTGTCAGAAGGGAAACGCCGAGAGGCGGACAGAACGAAAAAGGTACTAGATGATATACAGAAGGAATGTTTTGAAAGGGTCATAGGAAAAGCAACTTTGAAGATATTTTAGAAATGACAAAAGTAGGGCCAATACTGCTAATAATAATGGAATCAAAAACAAATAAATGATTAGGAAAGCTTAAATAATTCTTCCCAATACGGAGCAATAGAACCAAGATATTTAAATGATGGCAGAGAAACACCATAGTTACTAATGCGTGAAGTGTTCTCAAGCACAAGATCGGAACAAATGGAAGAAAATAAATATTCAGACATAAACAGAAGGAGCTAAGACATCACTTTAATCGGCAGATCAAAAGAGCTTACTTGGCAAACAGCAGAACTGATGGTGAACAGGTCAGCAAAGAGATACAACAATGTAAAAGTATAAATCTTCAAAGAAAAAACATCTAGAAACAAAAGATGAAACTTGATAACTTGTAAAGAAAGAAACCCCAGGCTGACTTTAGACTTCTCCTTCACAGCATAAAATGCCAGGAGGGCCAGGCAGCAACGCCCCTGGAGGTTTGAGTTGTAATTCAACACGCCCATGCATGTGCCATCAACTTACATTTGACGAGAGATCCAAGAACACGAGTGGAGAAAAGGAGCGTCTGCAATAAATGGTGCTGCAAAAGAACGAAACCGGACCCCTATCTGACACTGCTCTCAAAAATTAACTTGAAATATATTAACGACAAATGTAAGACTCAAAACCATCAAACTCCTAGAAGAATGCAGAGCAGAACATCTCCTTGCCATTGGCCTTGGCAGTGATTTTAGGGCTACGACACCCGGAGCACAAACAACAAAAACAAAGAATCAACGAGTGGGACTGAATGAAACGAAACATTTCTGTGGAGCCAAAGAAATGATGGACAAAATGAAAAGGCAACCTAGGAAACGGAAGAAAATGTCTATAAACCATCTATTTGATAAGGGATTGACGTCCAAAACACATGAAAAATTCATATGACTCAATAGCCAAAAAAAGAAATAGTCCATTTAGGTTGTCATAGGACCTGCAGAGACATTTTTCCAAAGAAGGGATTCGAATGGCCAACAGGAGCACGAGAAGTTGCTTGGCAACACCAACACCAGGGAGATGCACGTCCAAACCACAGTGAGATCGCCCCTCACGTACGATACAAAGATTGTTAACAAAAGGATGAGAGTTAGTCTTCTTAGCGAGGGCTCGTCGGGATGCGGAGAAAAGGGAAGCCTCATGCATTGCTGGCAGTGATGTAAAGTCGTGCAGCCATGATGGATAAACAGTGTGGAAGTTCCTCAGAAGACTAAAATTGGAACTACCATATGACCCAACATTTTCATACTTCGGTATGTATCCAAAGAAAATGAAGTCTTCATCTCAGGAGATATCCGCCCCCCGCTCCCCACCCCCGAGGCCATGGCAGCATTGTATACAGCGGCCACGACATGAAAACCACCTAAGTGTCCATCAGTGGATGAGTGGATAAAGACTATTAAGTATATAGACACAATGGAATAGTATTCAATCACGAAAAGGGGAGCTTCTCTCATCTATGATGGCACAGAGAAATCTTGAGCGCAGTATACTAAGTGAAGTCAGACAGAGGAAGACAAATACTGTGTGATTTCACTTGTGTGTGGAATATATTTTTAAAAAAACACCCCAAACTCACAGAAACAGAGGACAGATTGGTGGTTGCAGAGGCGGAGTTAGGGTACATGGATAAGGCGGGTCAGAAGGCACAAACTTCTAGTTGTAAATGGATAAGTTCAGAGGCTCTCAAGTACAGCGCAGTGACTCTGGTAAACGACCCTGTGTTGTATATTTGAAAGTTGCGCAGAGAGAAGTTTTTAAAAGTTCTTAACCCACCCACGTAAATTGCAACTACGTGCGGGCATGGATACTAACTAAAATTATGACCGTAACCATTTTTCAATACATACGTCTTGCTCTGGACACCTTAAGTTTACACACATGCTATGTCAATTTTATCTCAATAAAGGTAAAAAATATAGAAATTAGAAAGTGAAAGAGCAAAATGAAAATAAATGGAAGAATTAAGTATGCAATTCAAAACCCCAGAAGGGAAAAGGGACTGAAATCAGCACAGGATAGTGGTCGTGAACCCCACGTGGTCTGGGACACCCCAGCACTCCTGGCCTCACCTCTGTGTGAACCTCTCAATTTTCTGTTCTCAGATAATTAACAGGAGGGTTTGTGGGTGAAGCATTCCTTAGTTCATTAGCAAATTGCTCTCCAGAAAATGCTTTGAGGCAAAGCTAATTTCTTTCTTAATAGAAGATTGGGCCCTTTCAGAAAAAAGGATGTTATTTGGCTGTGTGCCAAAAATATGTTTTCTGTTCTTCCTTTGTCAAGTGTTCAGTGGGAGTTACTCTCATTAGCTCCCCTTCTTTACTGCGTTTGAGGAAAGCAGACAAATCAGTCTTGAAGATGATAAATGACTAATAAATTTAATTGGCACTTCAGCTCCTAAAAATATAAACAGTCATTAAATTCATCCAGAAAACGGTTAGAATCGAAAGTGCTAAAACTGCAGGATGTGCAGAAATAACAACTTCAAGATCTTCTGGCTTCCCTCTCTTCTCAAGAGTAATCCTACAGCTAGGATCCCTAATGGGTAAAGAGAAGAATTGGTGCAGATGCCTCTTTTTGAATGGGTCAGAAGTGTGGAGAAGAGGAAAGCGAGTTAAAACAGGTGCAAAACGGAAACGCTTCCTCCATTCAAACGTGCTGGTAAGTGGGGTGTTCTTTGTTTTCACAAATACATGAGCACTGCTATAATCGCTCCGAGACAAAAAGAGACAAATTAGGTTTGGATTCTCCTCTGATATGCTAGCTACCATGGAAGAAAATGCTCCTTTCAAAATAAGCAAATTGTACTTGAGGATCTGTGTGTGTATCATTAATGGTAAGCAGAGAGAACTCTTCCCTCGAGAAACTACTTAAGATTCTATAACTATTGCAAGCCAACATGGCGTTTTGTTTTCGGGAGGTTTTCAAACACGGCTCTTTGTGGGTGGCTTCTAGAGCTTTGGTCCTATGACGTTTTCCATCACCTTTTAGTTCAGGGTGACCCAAAGGGACATTGGCCAATTCGAAGGCCACAAAAGTGTCTTTCTTTGAGGCAGTAAGTCCACTTCTATAAAGCTTCCTAAATAATAAATAATGCTCACAAGATTTAATTGTGAGACTATTTATTGTGGATCTGTTTGTAATAGCCAATATATTTTTGGAAAAATATAAACAGCCAACAAGAGTTTACCTACATAATGGGGCGACCACCTGGTGGGCTCCCCCGGGGTATGCAGGATGAGAGGCCAGGAGAGGAGAGTAGGGCTCCGCGGAGGGACATTCCCAGGGCTGGGAACTGGGTGGTCAAACTCCTTTGTCTAAACTCTTTTCTCAGTGGAAGTGTGAAAGACACACTGTGCCCGGGACAGCTACTTCCCTCTATTCTCTCGCTCTCCCCCAGGAAAAGAAACCTGATTTTATTCTGGCCAAAGGGCCCAGGTGAAAAACAAACACACAACAAACAAGCAAACAAATAGCTTTTCCCTCAGTTAGAAATGGCAAGTGACATGCAAGCAAAAATTGATGGGCTGGCGTTATAGGAATGCCGGCGAAGAGGCAGACAGATTAACTGGCATGGCCCTTTCTTGTCCTTCCTCCTCTCTTCCTTCCTGTCGACTAGAACTTGGGCATGATAGCAGGAGTTCTAGCAGCCTCCCGAGCCAAGACGAGCTGACCTTGAGGATGAGAACTTCAGCAGGGACACACAGCATCTTTATTTGAGAACAACTCAGCCATGCTGAGTTGAAGCCGGCTGCCTCTATTCTAATATTGCCCTCACAGGACCAGGTCTTGTCAATGTTTTATCCCTCATGTGGAGAAGTCCTGTCCGTGCCCCTCTGGTGGCAGAATTTTAGTGATGAGCAGATACGAGTATGAACTGATTTCACTTTTCTCCTTCGTCTAAGTGATCATCTGCAGATCACAAAGACTTCAGGTTACCTGGGTTGGATTTCATAGCATTAGCAAAAATTTCCATTATGTTATTATCACTGTTATTGTTCCTGAGGCATCTATCGATTGGTTCCAGGTTTAAAAATTCATACTAAAAGAAATTGGCGAAGAAAGTCCTAACATAGCAACTTTTAAAAAGAGAATGAATTTTGAAACTTTGTCAAACAAGTGATTTGTCTAAACCATGGTCAGTGTTGAGTTCTTCATCTCCCCTCCCCCAAAAGCTTAATGTTCCACCCACCTATGAAAGGTGGGATTCAGACTGTAGGAGCAAGCTGGGATTTTATAATAGGACAGGGTTAGGGTTAGAGGTTACAGTTAGGGCTAGGGTTAGGCTCTCCCGCCTAACCCCAGTGAAGCCACTCCTCTCGACTTTCCTCCCACTTAACTAGAGAAACTGATGAAGCTGCTTTTGAACCAGATTTGAATGAAGGTGACAGTGAAAGTAAAGTCTCTGTAAAAGAAGAGGAAATTCAGAAAAATATGCAAGGAACAGAACAGTCCAGTGATAGACAAACAGAAGAGATTGGGCACAGCAGCAGGCGGCCGGCAGGCCAAGCAGGCCCTGAGCCAAGGCGGCCCTCAGGCTGGTCCGAGCTGAGGTCACAGCTTCCCAGCCAGAGGAGCGATCACAGCTCCTGGAAGCAGAGCCAACGCCACAGCAGCCCTGCCAGCCCTGCAGGAAGCTGGGACAGCAAAAAGCAAAAGCACAAGACGCATAAACAACAGAGGGAGCATGCAGGCCCTGCAGCAGAATTGGAAAAAGGCCACAAACAACAAACCAGGAAAATGTCAAAAAGCAAAGAGAAAAGAGGAGGCATTTGAGACGGTGACCTTTCCTCTGTAGGGAGGTGATATGTTTGATAAGCTGACTTTTATTGAAACAAACTACACAAAGGTCACAAATTGTAAGTCCGTAATTTGGTGCATTAGCAGAAAGGGAACAAACACATCCATGGAGCTACGATCAAGGACATTCTGAGCGCTTCAGGTCCCCCTGTCTTCATTTGTGCTCCCCCACAGCAAATGCGAAGACGAAACTTGTCATAAGGTGAAGAGACACTTTCCAGAGAGGGAAAGTAGCAGGTGGAAGACGGGACACAGGCAGGAGCGAGGCAAATCGAGACGTTTCTGGTGGGAGCTGAACGTTTTGAAAACATAATATTTAATTTTAAGATATTTGCTTTTCTGGGATGTGATCTCCTTTTGTTGCTTGAAACATTTGGTAAAGTCTTTTAAACATAGAAAGTCATGTATCTATGGCTGATCTTAAAGAAAAGGGAGCTGAGTGCCTCATAGAATAAAATAAAAACCAAGAGCCAAACTAACTAGAGAAGGCAGGATTCCCGTGAGAGAGAGCAGAGTTCGGTGGAGTGAGGAAGCAAGAACCAGAAATGATAAGTAAGACTGTTTGCCCAGAAAATTGGAAGAATCTTGGGGAAAGCATTAACATGGGATGGGGAACTCAAATCAAATGTATATAAATCTCAAAGAACAGTATCCTTCGGTGATACCTGAGTAACCTTTATAGACTTCCTTAAGACTCTCACATTATTCTCCACTCTCTTACTGAAAGATTGGAGATCACGGGAACTGCATTGGAGGAAATGTTGCTACCTTAAATAAGAAGTTAGCTCAATCAGACCTGTCGCAAAGCTTACCACTGCAAGCATTCTTCACTGGAAATACTCCTGATCTGACCCCTGGAGTTTTTCCAAGAGGACATTAACAAATTTAGAAATGCTAGACTCTTTAGAACATTCATGAGACAGTAAGCCCTGGTTCATACAGCAGACAATGGATTTGAATAGCATACACTACTTTTCTCTTTGACAATAGATGGTGAAATTTCAATTAGCCCTTCATTAATTTTGACAGCACTTTAAATTCCAAGCTGATATCTTTGCTGTGTTGTAACCAACAATCTCTAAGTTGTTACCGTTTAAGGTAACACATAGCTCAAAGATTGTTGGTTACAACACAGTAATCGAAGAAATATAATGAAAGTAAGTTATTACATCTTCGTCCAGGGATTTTGCATCTCACTCAGTATTTGCTGGACATCTCTCTCTCTCTTTTTTAAAGGTTTTATTTATTTATTTTTAGACTAAGGGAAGAGAGGGAGAAAGAAAGGGAGAGAAACATCAATGTGTGGTTGCCTCTCACACGCCCTCCATGGGGGACCTGAACTGACTGCAACCCAGGCACGTGCCCTGACTGGGAATTGAACCAGTGATCCGTTGATTTGCAGGCTGGCGTTCAAATCACTGAGCTACACCAGCCAGGGCTGGGCATTTCTAATTACTCTTTACACAGTCTCCCTTTCTCTCTTTTTAAAGATTTTATTTATTCATTTTGAGAGAGAGAGAGAGAAATGGAAGGGGAAGAGAGGGAGAGAAACATTGATGTGAGAGAGAAATACTGATCAGTTGCCGCCCATACACGCCCCAGGGGACCAAGGGGACGAAGTCTACAACCCAGGCTAGTGCCCTGGTCAGGACTCTAACCCACGACTCTTCGCTTTGCCCCACTGGTCAGGGCATTGCCCTTTACTCTTAAAACCCTAGGAATGAAAAGGGGCTCCTGTTTGCAGGAAAGATGGAAGGAGTTTTCTCCCATCACGGGTCCCATCTCTGTGACTCGGGCTCCTCGTCGTTACACTTGTAAACAGTGCCCCCGCTTTCCACGCTGGTCCCGGCGCAGGCAGGTGGGGTGCCACTCTCCGTTCAAGAGGGGGCATTGTCAGGTTATCGACGATGCATGGCAGCGCTCTCTTGTAAGTGACAGTCGTGTGTTTTTCATATAATGTGGCTCACGACTAAGTTCCCCAAAGTCCCCACTGCTGTTACTGCCACGTGGTACAACCTGGTAAGTTTGAAATGCACCAAACAGCGCTTTCTCACCGTCATTTACCATTGCTTCTTGTTAGCACTTAATACTTATTTTGTTTTTTTATTATTACTTTTGGCATTTGCCTTAAATATGCAGTCTGATTCAAATTAAACTTGCATGACAACCATCTTGTTCCCAGAGCTGAGGATACAAGCCCGTCTTGGGCTGGACCCTCTGGGAGTCCCCCCTGCCTATGCCCTTCTCTGGCCTGTGGAATTGGACTCTCTCTTTGGTTACATTTTCCTACCCATTTGAACTCGACCCGTCTCTGTGGTTGTCTTTGTTGCATAGGTCATTTTTTTTTTTAAACTTGAGGATGTTACGCCATTGCCCCTCTCAGTGAGATGCATTCACACTCAACTCTACTGGCCATTCCTCAAACCCACGTTTAAGCATCTGATCCCGATATTATCATATGTCCTCGTACCATGCCCAGCTGTGGTGCTGCATGCCACTTCCATTTCAAAAGCAATGCCCACGGACGCAAATCTGCAAAGTACTGGAGACTTCACATTTATTATTGATTAGAGATGACTCTGGCCTATTTTCTAGGGTCTCTTCTTTAAGTTCACAATATGGCATGATATGGTAATATCACCCTAGTGAACTGTGGAGGCTGCTGTGTGCAGGGAGAGTGGAACCTTCTAGAACCCTTGGGTAGCACTGATAATGGTATTTTCAGCTCTGATGTATAGTGAGTTATTTCTATAATTTGTAATGTGTTAAGTGTGCTGGAAGAAACATTCGAATATGGGTTTTACGGCCCTACAGATATCACTCCCAAATTTGCTGATGCCTTTCGGATGGATAGTCTAGCATTTCTGCTGGTGAAATATTGGAACGTGAGAAGCCTTAGGAACTGTGCCCCCCGCTTCCTCCTCTCCCGCCTGCACAGTTGCTCACCGGTGATGGCCAGCTGAGTCACAAAGAAGGTCATTCTCGACTTCCTCTTCCTCCTCCACGTGGAGAGCAGCACGAGGGAGTTTCCGACCACGGTGAACACGAAGAGGACCCACAGGGTTACCAGCTGCTCGGTCTGTGAAAAACAAGCACATGAGCCAGTGAGGACCGGGGTGCTTGGCAGAATGCCAGGCCCGGGCTTTGGTGCTGGGGTGTCTTCCTTCTTGTCTCAGGAACCACCCCCCGCCCTCACCCTGTCCAAGCGCTACTCTCAGGAGACCAAAGACCCATGGTCCTTATTTATACCGATAACGGTGGAAGGTGATGCAATCTTTAACAAAAGTCTATTTGGAAATATATGCCAGGAGACCAAAAAAGTATATATTCTTTGGCCCAGCAATTTTAAGTCTATGTGAAAGAATTCAAGGCGTGACAAAGAAGACCACAATGGCAAAGATGTGCGTATTCATTGTTAGAAGAATTGGAAACTGTTTAAGGATAACAGGAGAGTTAAGTAAACCAAGCACTTCAATTCAGTGAACAATTATGTAGCTTTTAACCATGGCAGCCGTGAAGATTATGTAGCAACGTTAAAAATGCTCATCATGATAAGTGGAAAAACATGATAAAATTATATATTGAGTATGATTACAACTGCACAATTGTACCTGTAGGAGAAAGACAGAAGTGTGCTAGAATGCTAGCCATGGTTATTTTAGGGTAGTGTAATTATGGCTTAGCTTACTCGTTTTCCTTTGACAGAATTTTATAATATAGCAATATTAAAGTTCTACTGAATAATGTGTAATTAGTAAAAATGGGGGGAAAGAAAAGCAAGAATCCTACTCATTTAAAATGCCAAGTCCTTCATAAAGAGTTTTCCAGGACTGCTTCAAGTGGAGATTTTTACCTGTTTAAAGCCCATAGCCCAGAATCAGCAGAGGCTCCGGGCACAGGGATGGGCTGGACTCAGGGCTGGGCTGGGGACCAGGGATGCAGAGGCAAGTCCAGAGTCAAAAGCCAAGAGACCAACAGGTCTGGGAAGAGTCCTGGTAAGACCAATCTGAGTGCTAACGTCTTCGCAGGAGATAAGAAGGGAGCTGGGCCGGGCTGTGGGCCCTGCTCTTTAGTCCAGCGCCAGCAGAAAAAGTTTCCGTGAAGGTGCTGAGCCCTGGTCAACCACCCCCTGCCTTTAAATAAAGCCGATGACCTTCCGTTGTAGGGACTGGCCTCATCCCAAGGGCTGAAAGTCTTCAGAGCAGTAGCTGAGGTATCCCAGACAAGAAGGAGTTTTTCTTCAGGAGTTCCTTGAGACACACACAAATCATGCCTGGGATTCCAGCCTGCTGCTTCTTCCACGGATTTCAGCCTTGCCAGCCCCACGGCTCCCGTGAGCAAACTCCGTAAAACAAGCCCCTCGCTCCCTCTGGAGAACCTGACGATACACTTCCCGAGCGAGTGAGCCATCACAGTGGCGCTTTGTCTTATCCTGAATTAATTTTAACTTAAGCAATAGCAGCTGAATACATTTTTCTTTACAAACCATGGTGACTCAGATAAAGCTCAAATCCCCTTTGGCCACCAACTCTCCATCTTGAGCCACTCCCCTCTGCTGGAAGGGAAGTGACGTTTTGATTCGACTGTGTTTTCCCCCAGTCCTTTGAAAAACACGTCGTAAGCATGCACGTGTGCGCACGTGTTTCTGTGTGTGTGGGTATCAGTTCGGTATTTACTATACAAATTGTATGACTTTCCTTTTTCAGTCAGGTGGAAGGATGGCTAAATGAAGGGTGATATGTTCATGCAAGGAAGTAAAATACTGTATTTCAATTAAAAGAAATGGATTAAATTTACTGAAACAAAATACTACGTTGAAGATGTGGGCGAGCAGATGGGCTGGGTCGGTGGGATGGGTGCCAGGAGCTGATAAGCGTTCTGAGCCAGCTCTGGTTCCCCAGCCCCCAATTCTTGAATTCTCCCTGCAGGGGACATGAGTTGGTGTGGGGTGGGGGGGCATGGATGGCCAGGTGGAAACCCAGGCCTGCTCTGCCACATTCCAGAGCTGGGGGCAGGCTCTTGAAATTGCTTCTCCAGCCCTCCTGCTTTCCAGGAGTTCAGGCTGGAGCTGGCAGCTGGTTCTCCAGCTCAGATTTACAGATGGGTTCCTGAGGTCCTGGGTGCAGTCAGGGCTGGGAGCTGCAGGACGGTGGAAGTCAGGGAGGATGGCATTGTGGAAGTGCTGGGGGCGGGAGGAGTGCACACCTGGAGCGGAAGCAGCACGGGTGACAACCTCTACTACTCGGAAGTGCACAGATGGCAGGCACCTGATGCCCAGCCTGTGTACATCATGTCATTTCCCACGGGGAGGGCAGAGTCTGTGCTCTGGGCCAGGTTGCATACTTCGTCTCTGGCCCTTTTCTGACCAGAGGGGTGACATGCTGTGGCTGGTTGATTTCTCTAGTGGTCTAGATCTGGGTGGCACTGAGAAAGCATCAGGAACGGGAGCTGAGTAGGAGGGGAAGGGTTGTTCTGAGTGGAGGGAGGGGCAGAGTTTGGTGAGAGCGAGGGACAGCGGTGCAGCAGGGGAGGTGTCTGATGTACCAGACTGCGGTCCCCACTCCATAGCTGGTGGGTAGGTGATGGGATATGCATAAATCAGCGGTTTGAACTTGGACGATCTACCTTTTAAAGCTGATGAGCAACTTGGGGACCAAAGTGTGAAACTAGGTGGCGTGGAAATTCCCATCAGCAGGGGTCTCACTGCCACTGTGATGCTGACCGAGGACAGAGTTAAGGGCCAGGACAGGGAGTTATCATCTCTGTCTCCACTATCGTCCTAATGCAGTTTGCTGTCAGGGAAGCAGATGGCGTCCTGGGGTGTCTGTGGTTCAGGACGAGATGAAGGAGCTGGTAGTGTGGCAGGTTTGGGCATGCCAAGTCCTGCTGAAAATGCAAATGAGAGATTTTCCGAGATTCTCGCCTGTTTCTTTCAGTGAACCTGTTTTATGGGGAGAAGCATTGCAATGCTTTAAATTATCGTTTTTTTT
>PVJI01006221.1:0-88355 GCA_004026765.1 Micronycteris hirsuta | reverse complement strand
TCTCCTGCTCTATCTCCTGCTCTCCTGCTCTGACTTCTGCTCTCCTGCTCTATCTTCCACCAGATGAGTCTTTGCAGCACAGGTGGCAGGGAGCACAGGCAACAAGGCACAGACTCTGCCTCGGTCTCCTATGTGACCACTGCAAAACAGATCACGATGGTCCCTCATGGTCTGTGATGTGAACTGGAGAAAAATTCTACCAAGCCCCTTCCATGTGTGACCCTTGATCCGGGTCTCCCATCTCGGTGAACAATCTCCAAATCCGTCCAGTACCAAAAGCTGGAAGCCTGGAGGTCATCCTTGGTTCCCTTCCCTCTCACCACCATTTCGACTGCGGTCAATGTGCCTGGTAAACCTCTCCCAAGTCCACGTTCACCTCTCTGTCTGTCCTGCTGCCTCCGTCTCTGACTGGCCTGCCTGCATATCCTCTTATGTCATGTCCTGTTGAAAAACCTAGCCGTTTAAGACCAAATGCTTGATGTGTCCCACCAGCCCCTGCATCCTGGGCCCCTGCCAGCCTCTCCAGCCACATCTTTCAGGCAACTGCCCCTTCACTTCCATAGTTGAGCCACAGGCCCTTTGCACAGGCTGTTTTCCCCTCTGGATAGCTTCTTCTGTACCTGGTCATTCCTATTCACTCTCAGATCTCATTTAAATAGTATTTCCTCAAGGAAAGTTTATCTGACCCCCTCAAGTTCATTTATGTTACCCTGTAATCTACTCTCATAAAACCCTATCATTCTCCATCATAGCACTGATCAAAATTACAATTAAATAACTGTATAATTAGTTCAACCAGACAGAAAACTCCATGAGGGTAGAAGCCACCCTTTGTTTTGTTTGTTTCCCAGTGAATCCCTCCCATGTGTCATGGGTCCTGGCATAAGATACATACCATATTTTTTGGACTATAAGATGCACTCCCTGCCCCCCAAATTTGGGAGGAAAATTGGGGTGCGTCTTATAGTCTGAATGTAGCTTATCTGGCTGTTTACATTTACATTGGTGAAATATTATTTATGTTATTAAGTATTTTACCACACTTTTTGTTTCAAAATTTTTTTTCCTATTTTCCTCCTCTAAAACTGAGGTGCGTCTTATGGTCCGACAAATATGGTACTTCATAAATATGTGGTAAAGAAGTCAATTAATGAAGAAAGGAAGGAAGGAAGGAACAAACCAACACGATGGGGCAAAGAGGTACCTCCAGGCAGAGGGTCTGGCTGGCCGGCGTGTGGGCTTGTCTCGAGGGAGAGGACAGGCCTGTGGGCCTGTGGGGTAAGGGCGTGGCTGGGGGGCTGTCCAGAGGTGAGTCTGACCCTGCTCGCTCAGGCTCCTGCTGGTTCTGTTCCATGTGGTCCTTCAACTCTTCCAGGCGAATTCCCAGCTGGAATATCTCTGCCTCCAGTTCCCTGGAATGGGAAACAGCAGCACTGGGAAGCGGGGTGGCAGCCACATCAGCATGTCTGGGAGATGGGCTTCCGAGCAGACCCCAGAGAATGCCCACGGAGGGTCTATTCCACCGAGGTCCAGAGATCTCAGCCCAAGTCCCCCTCTGGCACCGATAGGCTATGGGACCTTGAGTAAATCCCTTCCCCCTCTGGCCTCAGTTTCCCAATTCTCCAATGAGGGGTTTCAGCTCTTATCTTCGAGGTCATTTCTCACTGCAGTGAGTCCAGGACACAAATCTCAGCCTTCAGTATTCACCCATTTGGAAATGTGGCTAATCAGGATAGGACTTCTCCCTGCTCCCCTAGTGTATAAATTATGAGGGTGAAGTGCACCCCCACTGGTGACCAAGTGGGCACTACCCCTCCTCCCTGGCTTCCTTCCCTAGCAAGTACCTGCCAGGATCAAACTTCTCAGGCATCCCCTTGGAGCCAGTGGGCTGCTGGGCCAGGTGCTGCTCCCTGCAGGCCTTCAGGTATTCTTCCTCCAGGGCCAAGTGGGCAGCCTTCAGCCGCTGGAAGCCCTGAAACCACACCAAGCGAGGGAGACCTGAGTGCCCAGCCCCTGTGCATTCCGTCCCTGTAGACACAGGGGCCAAGACAGTCCATGGAAGCGCCATGGCACTCAGCCTGGGCCTGCGGAAGCCTCGGGGCCTCTGAGTCCTTGGGAGGCTGGGGTCGGGACCCTCCGGAGCCCGCCTGTCCTGGTCAAGTTCTCTGCCGTCAGACTGGCATGGCGCAGAGTCTCAGCACCAGCTCCAGGGGGCACCCGTCCTTCCTGGGTAGAACGACGAGAACCCCAATGTTCCGTGACAGTTGTAGTGTCAAATGTGCTATCACTGTGTCCCCATAAGGACCTAGTGCTAGAGAGACTGTGGGTCTTCACTTATTTTTTATCCTCACAAACATATCCAAGGCTATGTTTACTGATTGAGAGAGAGAGAAAGGGGAAGAGAGAAAGAAAGAGAGAGAGAGAGAAACATCAACTGACTGCCTCCTGTATGTACCCTGACCGGGAACCAAACCTGCAACCGGGTATGTGCCCTGACTGGGGATCGAACTCGCAACCTTTTGGTGTACAAGATGACGCTCCAACCAACTGAGACACCCGGTCAGGGTGGTCTTCATTCTTAATTTTCAACACTGTGAGTTTTGGAACTTTAGCTACTCTTTCCCAAACCCTTACAGACTATCATGACGGAGGACGCTATTGCCATCACACTACTGACACAGATAAGTACCGTTACTGGGCACTGAGGCGCTGGGCTAAAGCACTTCACAGTATTCCTTTGACCTTCAACATAACCCTAATAAGATGGGTATATTATCATCTTCGTTTGAAGAGGAGGAAACAGGCACAAAGTTGGTGATGGTCACACAGTGAGTGAGCAAGTTGCAGAGCAGAATTTGAACCTAGCCCTCTGGCTCCAGAGCCCTTGGACCGCATAGTAAATGTGATAGTGGCTAACACGACTGAACTACAGGAGGCGGGATCATTATCCCTGGCTCAGTTTTCATCCCATCCCGCTCGCTTCACGCTGACAACAGACCAAGGCCAAGGACAGCCTAGCGTCTAGACCCCATATCCCCAGTCAAGCTTCATCTTCCAACAGCTCCCAAGCTCCCTGTCTATGAAGGAGTTAGGATAGAGGGGAAAAAAATGAATGGTTTTCATTTTTAAGGTCCTTGATCATCCACTCAATGCGATATAATACATATCACATGTTTGTAATTGGAAAATGCACGTGACATCCATACAATTACAGAGGGAATATGCTTGTAGCATAATTTTTTCTGGAAACCAGGTGTGTTGCCTCGATCCCTCTGGGCCCTCTCCCTCCGTGCCCTATTCTGTGCCTCGAGCATCAATGGGGCTCCCTCACCGCTGACTTCCCGAGGGGTCTGTCCAGGGGGAGGCACCTGAGAGGTCACAGGGCGAGAGGAGACCTGGGAAGGAAGAGCTCTGGGCAGGTGCTAGTCGCCGAGTGTCCCTGTTCCCTGTCAGGCCCCCGATGCTGCCACACCCCTGCTAGCTGCCCTTCCCTGACCCC
Organism: Micronycteris hirsuta; assembly: GCA_004026765.1. NCBI lineage: Eukaryota > Metazoa > Chordata > Mammalia > Chiroptera > Phyllostomidae > Micronycteris > Micronycteris hirsuta. The sequence goes on along the minus strand of PVJI01006221.1, from coordinate 84,856 downwards.
ACACTCCCAGCTCTGAGAGCTCCATCTGCTCTGTTGGGACCTGGGCTGATGCAGCAGAAACTAAGTTTTACCTAGGACGAGAGTTACCTAGAAGTACCAAAGTCCAAAAGGAAGTAAGCCAATCATGGTTAGATCAGGGGTCTACCCCCTTATGACTCGCTGCCCCCACACTACAATTTTCAATTTTTTGGCAATTACTATCACACTAAAGAAAATAAAAAAGGCAAGGCTTCTTTCTGGCTTTTGAGAGCAGGGTAATGGGTGGGAAGCCACGCAGGGCAGTGATGACGACCCTGGACTTGGGAGTCAGACAGGCCTGGGCCCGGCTCTGCTGCCCATTAGCTGTGTGGCCGAAAAGTCACCTCTCTGGCATTCCGTTCCATCCTAGTCAAATTGGGGTGATGACTGTAACTGCCTTGCTGGGTTGTTATGATAAAATGAAATAATGTACTCGAAAAGCTTGCCATGGTGCCCGGCATACCATCGCGGCTTCATAAGTGGTAACTACTGTGATGTAATGATCATTATCATGGGAAAGATAAGCAGAGGCTGTTTGTTCTAAAAGGAGACACAGTGTCTGGGACTCTCTGGCCTGTCTTGCAGCAAGTGAGGCTTCAGAGACTCCGCGATGGGGGACAGAGCAGTTGTTTGGCAGCTCTAAGGGCTTCTGCTGAAGTGGGCAGTACCTTGAGTTGATCCTGGGGCGTCAGCCGTCCTGCCTGCATCAGGCCCGCAAAGGACTCCACCTGGACATTGGGGAGAGAAGGAAACACGCCCCATTAATCGGGACCCTGGAAGAGGAGTCCTACGGACTCCCGCACTCACCCACATCCACGCTTTGGCCCAGGAGGCTGGGTCCCGCCTCGGGATGTGGGTTTTCTGCCAGGCATGGAGAGGTGCGTGCCAGAAACTGACTTCATCATTGAACTCAGCCATGGGCAGCCTTGGGAAAATTAAAGGGGAACCTCCAGGAATTTATCAGCTGCGAAGGGCACTCATTCATGTGCATGAAGACCTTTTGAGGCAGGATATTCACTGCAGCCCAGTGCGGGTGGGGTGGGATGGGTGGGAGTCGGGGGAACAGTTTAAACGCCTGTCTGTGGAATAGTATGCAGACAGCGAGAAGAGAAAGGCATGTGTATATGTTCTGATGTATAAAATGCCTCCAAGACCTACTTTTAAGCATTAAAAGTGGGGAGGGGGGCGGTAAAGGTACAGGACAGTGTTTCTAGTATGCTACCATCTGTATAAAACACGTGGAGAATAAAAAAGGAAAAATATAAATACAATTGCTTTTATACAATAAACTGTCTCTAGAAAGATGCAAGAAACTGAAACATTAATTGTTTCTGGGGAGAACTGGGCGGCAGAAGGACAGGGATGTCCCTCGAGCTGTGAACAAAATGAACTTATTGCCTACCCAGAAAGAAATATACAAACGGGGGACATTAAAAAATGCAAGGTACCGTATAGCTCTGTGACCATTTGTATAAATGCAGGTGTGGGTGTTGAACATGTTTGCATGGAACAGAAGGGCAAGGACGGGAGAAAAGGCTTTTCCCTGAACACACCCGTGCGCTGTGTGAGGGTCTTTAACACGTGCCTCTATTACCTTTACAACAACTATTTTTAAATATTATAGGCAAAAGGCAAAAGATGATTTGGGGATCACTTCTGGTAAAGCTCTACCGAAATCAGTGTTAAAAAGTAACATAGACATTTATATAATTATATAATCTACATAACATGAAATAAGAATGTAAGAAAAGCTCATATCTAATTTCAAATTTTCTAGGGGTCACACTAAAAATATAGAAAAAGGTGAGTTAAACTGAATATGTTTTATAAATCTCAAATATTATTTCGACATGTAATCCATATAAAAAATTATCAGTGAGGTATTTTCTATTCTCTTTTATCTCACAGAGCCCTTGAAATCCAGCACGTGTTTTCCACGTAAGCTCCTTGGGTGGACCGGCGACAGGCCAGGCACTCAACGGCCACGTGACCCGTGGCTCCCGTACAAGACCGTCCAACCCTGGCTCATTCGGGGTCAGCCGGCGTCCCAGCCCTGCTCGGTGTGATGACCTTGGCTCTGCTTCACTTTACAACACACAGGACAAGGAGAAACATCTCTGCAGTGACAGGACCCAGAATGGCGGGGCCGTTCATGCTGTTACAACAGGGATGAGCCTGGCACATCATGCCAAGTGAAGGGAGCCAGACACTAAAGGGCGACTATGACATGAAATGTCCAGGACAGGCAAACCCCAGAGACAGAAAGTGGATGAGCAGCCACCAGGGGATGGAGGAAGGAGCATGGGGAGTGACTGCTTAATAGATAAGGAATTTCTTATTGAATGATGAAAATGTTCTAAAATTGATTGTGGTGCTGGTGTGTGACTGTGAATAGAGCAGAAACGACTGAACCATTCATTTTAAATGAGTGAATTATACCTCAATAAAGCTGTTACCAAAAAAAGAGAGGAAGGAAGGAACAGAAAGAAAGAAGAAAGAAAAAGAAAGAAAGAAAGAAAGAAAGAAAGAAAGAAAGAAAGAAAGAAAGAAAGAAGGAAGAAAGGAAGAAAAGAAAAGAAATGCTGATATTTCTCCAAAGGAATTAGTCTTTGGAACACGGTGATGTATGTAACTACTCCATTTCCCTTTTTGCATTGATAACTAGGAAGCTCAAAGCCAAACAGGAATCTGGTAGTGTTCAGGGTCCAACAGAATACTTTATTTACTCACTTAACCCTAAGTTCATTTTACTTTATTTTTCTACCCTTACTTCCTTCTGTCCCAGTTTGTTCACTTCCGTTTGTGTGATGTGGTTATAATGCATGTATTTTCGAAGCTACTTTTAGAATAAGGCCAAGTGTGTAGTTATAAACAGACTTAAAAACAATTCACCATTCTTTAGACTGTTCGATGAAAATATAAAGGCCCTTTGAGAAAGTTGGCTTCTGTAGAAATGAACTAAGAAAGTGGGGTGATTTATCCTGAAAGAGGAAAGGTCGAGTGGAGGTTCCATTACCCTTCCAGAATCCTGAGGGCTGAGAGCGTGCCCGGGGGGCAAACCAGGAGACATTTTCAAAAACAACAGGAGAGAGTTTGATGAGCTGCAGTGCCACAAAGGGACTTAAACCTAGCACTGGGTGACAAGGAGGAGGCTGGATCCAGGGGAGAGGCTCATGTTTTTGGCATGATCAAGTTAGCAGGAAGAGGCTCTGTTTTCTCCGAGTGACTCATGTCCCCTGGTAAAGCCGGGGTTCCACTCACCTTGGCCAGGAACCGACTAGCCTGAGAAGCCAGCACCTGGGTCCTCTCTGCTGAGGGCTGGTCCTGAGCGACACCTGGGTTCTCCGGAAGCTGCCCTGGGGTGGGTGCGCTGAAGGGTGAGGAGGGGTTCAGGTCTCCTTGAGCTGACAACAACCCTGGAATACGCAACCACTGAACAATGGAGCCAAGAACTGCACTTCCTGGGGCTGAGGGACTGATGCCGCACCCAACACCATTGCCTCCACCGTCAAGTCACAGCTCAACAATCTCACGATCTCGGCCCCTCACGCAGGTCCATAGAAGTGGGCCGGGCAGCACTGTCCCCACTCACAGGAGGGAACAAGGTCTGGATCTGCCCTGGACCTCACAGCTGGAGCCCAGTCAGGCCTCGGCGCCCCCAGTCAATAGTGTGGGCTCACTCCCTGAAAGAGGCGAGTCCCAGCCTCCGCCCTTCCCTGTGCAGCGGTGGCGCCTTCAGCCTGTGCTCGCCTCTCCGGGCCTTGGTCTCTCTGCCTGCTAAAGGTACATCAGCATGCACCCAGCCGTGGGGATTAACTGGGACCGTGTGAGCCAAGGCTGGGCACAGGGCTTGGCCCCCATACGGACTCCACAGTGACAATGCTCTTTGTCATGCAACTTGTCCAAGATCACCCAGTTGCCAAGTAGCAGAGGCACCAGGACACTGTGGCTTAAAGTGGGATACTTTCCACAGCTCCATTTGAGCTGTTCAAGTCAAGGGGCCCAGAAAGGGGCCTCACATCTCTCCCTCCCCTTGTCTGAAGCCAGTGCCAGCCCAGGGTGAACCAAGGGCCCGTAGAGCAGACGGCATGTCTCCTTTCGCAAACTCACCTGACGCCTCGGAGGCCTGCAAGGCCTCGGTGGGCCCCGGCCACCGCTGCACAGAACGGGGCTGTGGGATGGTGAAGGACAAGACCTTGGTCCCCTGGGGCACCATCCCTGTGCAGATGCTGTGGCTGGGCTGGGGTGGGTCCGAGTAGAGGTTCACCTGTCAGGGAGAGAGGCACAGGGAGAGCCAAGTCAGGGCTGGGGCAAACCCACCCGGAAGGCCTCATCTTCACTCACACTTGTCACTCAGGCATTCAACAAACATGCCTGTAATAATAATGCCACCTTTTGTGGAGCCCTTGGGTAGGGAAGCCAAAGACTGGGCCAAGCGCTGGCATTTTGTTCTCTCTCTTAAAGATTTCATTTATTTATTTTTAGAGAGGGGAAGGGAGAGAAAAAGAGAGGAACAGAAACATCAATGTGTGTTTGCCTCTTATGTGCCCCCTACCGGGGGCCTAGCTTGCAACCCAGGCATGTGCCCTAGACTGGGAATCGAACCAGCGACCCTTTGGTTCACAGGCTGGCACTCAGTCCACTGAGCCACACCAGCCAGGGCTCATTCTCTCTTTATGGACGTCCCCAAAGGAAGGCAGGGCAGGGACCATCATTCCCATTCTACAGGAGAGAAAACTGAGACTCAGAGGGGTTAAGTCACTAACTCAAAACCTCCAGCTGATAACCCCTTGGGCTGGGATTACAACCTGGCTTTGATCCCAAAGTCTATGGTTTTTTTTTTTTAAGATTTTTTTAAAATTTATTTTTAGACAGAAAGGAAGGGAGGGAGAGAGAAACATCAATGTGTGGTTGCCTCTCCTGTGGCCCCCACTGGGGACCTGACTCGCAACCCAGGCACGTGCCCTGACTGGGAATTGAACCAGCGACCCTTTGGTTCGCAGCCCGTGCTCAATCCACTGAGCTACAGCAGCCAGGGCAGTCTATGGGTTTTTTATGTTAATAATTAAAAAATATGTTAATATTATTATGGTTATAATAATGTATAGTATAACCATAATAATATTATGATCAATATAATATTTAACACAAAGCAAACATCATTACATTATAATAACATACCATTTATTAATAAAAACTTTCTAATAATAGTATCATACTGCTAATATCAGCCATGAAGGCTGCTCGAGTGAATGAGTAAACCAGCAACTAAATGAGCTGCTCTCTCAGTGGCAGCCGATCGCCGCCATCACAGATGCACTTGATGCGGTAAGTAGCCCAGTGTGTGAGAGGTCTGAGGTCTGGCGGACGGCCAAGGGGGCTCAAACTCAGAGGAGGCCCACGTGCCGCCGCCAGTGGCTCAGAGCGAGCGGGGCTGGCAGCCTGCGGCCTGTGTTGCGAGCAAGGTTCCAGTGAGCACAGGCGTGCCGTGTGTTTAGGGGTTGTGCACGGTTGCTTTCCTGCTACAACTGCAGAGCTGAGTTGTTACTATGGAGACTGTGTGGTCCACAAAGACAAAAATATTTACTATCTGGCCCTCAGCAGAGCAAAGTTTGCTGACCCCTAGCTCAGCGTGGGAGCTCTGCAGAGCCTGGATTCCCGTCCACCTTCGAGTCCTAGAGCCGCTGACTTAACCAACCTCTCTGTGCTCAGAGTGAATGCTCAGTAAACAGCAGCCTCACATTCACCGTCACCACGGTCACCACCGTGATCAGCATCACCGCAGTCATCATTGTAATCCCCACCACTACCATCACTGCCTTTGTCACCATCATCATCATCATCACCATGATCACTCCCCTCTATCTCCATCCCCACCCTCCTGCAGGCAGGTCCCTGGAAAAGCTACTCCCCTGTGGTGCCTCAGTGTTCCCTGCTCCTCAAGGCGTCAGGCAGCTTGTCTCACTGCCTGGCACTTCCCCAGGCCAGGAGAGGGCAGTTGGGGTGGGCCTGGTGGAGGGAGCGCCCTGGCCCCCAGGCAGGCAGCCTCTTCCTGCTTAAGCTGCTCTTCACGTTCTGGCTGTGGCAGAAAAATCTGCTCCAAAGTGAGGGACAATGGTCCTGCGTTGCTTGGGCACGCTCCGCCCCCTCCCAAACCCACATCCCCACCCTGCCTCCAGCTGCCTCCTCCCCTTCCAGGCCCAGCCTCTGATGAGAACAAAGCTGGATTTTAATAATCCCCTCAGCCATCTGCTCAGACCCAACTACACCAGCACCCCTCTCCTCCCAGGGTGACCCAAATCTGGGGGAAGCCCAGCCCTCCGTGTCACCCCCTGTCCCATTGTCCCTCCCCTGGCCTCAGACAGGGCCCACAGGAACAAGCAGCTTTCAGCATGAGGTCCCACTGTTTTAGGGGCCAGAAGAGCTTGAATCAGAGGGGCCATAGGCTTGTTCGGATGCCCTGAATCGGGGAGCTGAAGGCGGCTGTGGGCAGCTACTGAGCTGTCTCGCAGAACACAGCTGGGGCCCACCCTGGGGCTCTAGGGTGCCCCTTTTAAGCCAGGGTGTCCCATGATGCCCCCAGAAGCTGGACTAGCTCCCTCAACAGGGTTATCAGTGAGCGGTGAGTCAGTGAGTGTGGGGGACATTGGGTTAACTGACTGTACTCTGCACAGATGGGTTTCCCACAGCCTTTAACATGCTAATGGGCTTTATGAATGGGGTGAGGAGGGGGAAGGAGTGGAGAGAACAGGAACTGTTTCCCAGCCCCTCTGAATACAGAAACCTCTCTCTTGCCCCGGAGCCCTACCACATCCCACCTCCACCAGGGGCTTCTGGACCAACTAGTAGCTGTCCGAACATACACTTTCAGGAAAGCCAATTTTCTGTTATCCCTCGATTCTCTCTGGGGTAATTTCTGGTCTCCTCAGCCTCCCAGATGCCCTGGACGCTGAGAGGCAGCTGAGATGGGGGACAGAGACTGCAGGGAGGTGGCATCAGGGCACCGAATGTGTGAGATCACTATAAACTCTGGTCCTAAGCTGGTGTGGAGAACAGCCAGGCAGTGACTCCCGACAGCCCTGACTTCCGGCCCTACCCAGCCTGGATCCAGGATGCTCCCAGGCCAGGCCATGGGACTGCCTGGTCAGCCTCCCCAGCTGCAGAACCCGGAGCCTGGTGTGTGGTGTCCAGCAGTTGGGGGCTGGACTGCATGGCTATACCCCAGCTCTGGCCCCTACTTACTGAGTGATCGTGGGCAAATTACTTACCCTCCTGTGTCTCAGTTCCCCCATGGTAAATTTCTTAGGGCAGTGGTCAGTAAACATTACTTATTACTATTCTTATTCTCACTGTGACACCATCACCCTGCCTGGTCCCCGTGCGCCTGCTGCGCAGGGTCTGTTGTTGCGCTTGCCCAGGATGGGGAAGCACACCCACTTTGGAATCAGGCAAACCCCAACGTGTGACCCATTGCCACCTGTGGGATGCAGAGCAAACCACTCCACCTGCCTGAGCCTCAGTTTCCTCTTGCAAAGAGGATGAAATGAGGTAACCCTGGCAGTGCATTTGGCCTTGGCCTGGCACCTTTTCACTGCTCAGCAAAGGCCAGTCTCCTTTCCCTGGGCCCCCACTGTTGCTGGCTATCTATCCTGGTGTCCGGGGCAACACCCCCAGCCTGGCTCCCTCCCTATGGGGCTCTAAGCAGAGTGACGGGCTCAGCAGGTTGGTGGGGGCTGTCACTCCAGCCAGCTCAGCCTGGAGGGCAGGAACAGGGAGCCCACCTCCCTTACAAGGGCTATGAGCAGAAAGCCCCGCCAGCCAGCGCTTCCCATGCCTACAGGGTTGAGTCTGCAGAGCCCTGGACAGAGTGAGAAGCCTGGCTGGAAGCCCTAGGCCCCATGGGACTGGCCATTCCCCTCCCCACCTGGGCTCCGTGTCCTCAGCACGCTGGCATGGTGAGCCTTGCCCTGCTGCTCCCCAGGGCGCTGTGAGACTGGGGGTCCAGGAGCACACGGTCTCGCTTCTGGAAGGGACCAGCTAACCTGTGCCCACCCTTCTCTTGAGGAGAACCCACAGGCCAAGGAGTCCTTTCCCCAGGAAGTGGGAGTGGGTGAGCTGGCACCAGACCACTCCCAGCCTCTCTGGCCTTCCCTTCTGATGGGGTCTCGGTCACCTGCTAGGCCCAGGTGAGTGCACAGAGGGAGACCCCAGTCCCCACTGGGTTTAGGGGAGTGCCCATGAGAGGAGGCACCATGGCTGTGCTCCCACTGTGCCCACCCCTGCCCGTACTGCACCTGGCACGTAGGCGCCCAGGTACCACCCTCCTAGGAACTCCATTAACAACAATAATAGTCCCCACCTCTGAGGGAGGACTTGCCAGGTGCCAGGTCTGCGCTCTCCCTGCACCGATTCATTTCCTTCATGAGTAAAGGAGGAACAGGAAGAAGGGAGGGAGGAGATGCTTTTAGCCTCTCCTCTGGCAGCCTCTGCCCCTCCTGGCGCCCCAGTTCTCCCGTGTGCAAGACAGGGAGCTGTGGGCTTGGACCTGATGACCAGCTCCTTTCCCCTAGGAGCTTCTACGGGTCTGCAGTCATGAGAACATGGTTTCCCGGGAGAGGATGACTCACCCAGCCCCTCTACTGTCCTCTCAGCACCCCCATCCCTTCCGCCCCTGAATCTGGCTCAGCAGTTCAGAGCTGTAAGGAGGCTTAAGATACCAGGTAGAGCCCATTGGCCTCCAGGAGGAAGGGCTGATTAACCCCCCTTTACAGATGTGTCCAAGGAGGCTGGGGTGGGAAGGGACCTGCCTGTGTGTGAGGCCAGGGTGGGGACGCAGAGCCCTGCTCCTAGGACAGGGCCCCTTTCTCACCATGACTGCCTCCTGCACGCTTCAGAGAGGCACTTCTAGACCGGGAGAGCAGCACCGTGGCGGGGGAGGGTCCCGGGGCGTTACAGGGGCAGGCCCATGTGGGGGGCCCATGAGGGGAGGCCAGGGAGAGGGGGGTCTACCTCTCTGCACCTCAGTTCCCACCCCTTCCTCCACTGCTACTTGATGGGGCAAGAGGGGGAAGGGGAGGGCAGGAAACCACAGGGGCTGCCACAGGTCTCACTTCCTGCCTCACACCAGAAAAGGGGAAGGTCTCACAGCTTCCTCCCAAGTTGGGGTGGGGGCTGGGCAGGATGGCGGCCAGCTCTGTTTGGGTGGGTGGATTTCTCCCTCCATGCTCCCCTGCTACACCCTTGGCACTCACTCAGCATCCAGTCAGGGGATGAGGGGAGAGTCAATGGTGGGGAAGAAGACAAGTTATGATCCCAGAAGGATCAGGTGGAGGAAACAAACACCCACGGGGCGGGGGGACTGAGAAGAAATTCTGTGCTTCCTCCTTGAGGCTCGGAGAGCCCAAGTAACTGCCTTAAGGTCACACAGCTGACCTGTATTGGATTTAGGAATCAAGCCCAGGTGATCTCAACTTAGAGCTCATCTAGGAGACAGCTTCTGGTGGCAGCCCTGGGGAACCTGGATTCTAGGATTCAAGGACGTCCAAGCTCATCAATGATAAAGGACACTGAGCCTGACTACTGGCCAAGGTCACGGAACAAGTGACCTTGTGGTAGAACGAGGAAGGACTGGGTTCCACTATCCCCACAAGGCAGGTCCCAGGAGGCAAGAGGCAACGGCCCTCTCATAGACTTTGAAAAAGTGTCATCTGCAGGGAGCCGGGGCCCACACCTGCAGCGCCCCCCCCGCCAGGTTACCTTGGCCCCCAGGCGCAGCTGGTCGATGGTGTTCTCGGCCTCGGCATACTTGGTGAGGAGCTTGTGGTAGTCTTCCTGCAGGAAAGAGACAGCAAAGTGGTCACGTGCCCAGGCTCCTCGCTGTGAGGCCCCTCACAGGGAACCTATCCTGTGGAAGGGCCTCTGGGTCCCTCAAAGTGAAAAACTTCCAGAGTTGGGACCTGAGAGACCTTTCCGGGCTCACGTGTAATGCAGACCCCCGTGGCCAAATTCCGGAGTGTCCGAGGCAGTGGGACAACTCACCCACCAGCCCTCCCACCATCCCCGGCAACGCGTCAGGGGGCAGGGCCTCAGGAATGCTCTCCCGCCATGCCTGACCCCATCGCAGAGGACGCAACTACTTGCGTCCAGACTCCCTGCCCGTCTGTGGGCTCTGTGTGTGAGGCCCACCTCTGCCTTCCCCGCCGCCCTATTTGCTGCTTAAGTAGTATGTGCTTCATGAGTGCAGTTTAATGGATGAGTGAATGCGTGATCAAGGGTCCTCTTGGTAGAAAAATAGAAGACCTGAAAATGACAGTTGCATCTACTCAGAGTCACTGCTTACCTTAAAGAAAACTGAAGAGCTTCATTAAAATGAGGGAGGAAAGCAAAAACAAATGTCACCAGTTACCTCTGAAGAATGTGAGGGAAGCGACTCCCAGTTCTGAAAACTGGTAATTAGGACAGAATCAAGCATTTCTCCTGTCTTTTCCATGTGAACAAGACCCTGGTAACTGGATAGTGGTTGAGGGGAAAGTTTTACTTTACAGAAAATTCCCATCAAATGAATGCAGAAGGAATGAGCGCACAAGGATACTACCATGTGTCACCCCAAATGCAGGACCAGATCAAGGCAGCGGCCACCAGCGGCCTCTCACATCACAGCTGAGGCCAGCAGGCATGTCCTGCCTCCTGAAGGGGCCACCCCGCATGTGCTGTTACCCCAAACTCCCTGCCTGTGTGTGCTCGTGGTCTGGAGGGGAAACACACAGGCGATTACAACCCGAAAAGCCCTCCAGCTCGAAACCGACAGCATGCAGGACAAAGGCGCGCCAGAAGAGCATGCGCAGGAACAGAACTGGCTCCTTAACATCTATGTTCCAAGGAAGAAACAAATTTGAAAAGGAAGAAAGAAAGGAAGGAGAGAAAAAGAAAAAGAAAGAAAAAACAGGGAGGGGATCAAAAGACACACTGGCCAAATGCCATAGACGAGGGGTGTTTGGGTCCGAATTCGAAGCCACTAAGACAAACGAGCCAGTTACGAGGCACCCGGGGAGATCTGAACGCTGGCTGGGTATTGGATAATATTAAGGACTTGGTGCCAACTTTAGGTAGGATAACGGTTGTGTGGTTATGTTTAAGGCAGAATTCTTATCTTTCAGTGTGTACACTAAAATATTTTTGAATTGAATAATCTGATGCCTGCAAAGTGCTTCAAAATACTCCAGCAGGGCGGGCGGGGCAAGGGTGCGCCGTGGATGGAAAGGCTGCCGCGGTATGGAAAGGCTGCCGCGGTATGGGGGCTGGGACACAGGCGGAAGCTGGGTGATGGAGATGGGGGGCTCATTATACTGTTTTCTCTCTTGTGTGTGTTTCAATTTTTTTCATAGCAGTTCAAAACCAACCAACATGACTATCCTTGGAGCATTAGTGTGCTCACTTCTCTCTCTGAGCAAAGGGCTTGGGACTATCTTCAGGGCTGGGGGTACAACCCTCTCTCCACCAGCAGGGGGCTCCTGGTCTGGCCCAAGGCCCCCCATCCCTACCAGCCTCCAACCCTCCCAGGCGAGCCTGTGCCTTGGTGACATGCCCATAGAAATGAGTCTGGCTTACCTGGAGCTGATGGACCAGCTTGGTGGCTTGTTCAGGCGTCTGAAATTCTTGGGGTACCCCCGTGAATGGGTGGGTAGGAGGTGGGTCCTTTCCCGAGCAGGCTTCTTCACTGCTCAACAGCACCTCCTGCACAATCTCGGCGGGCGACTTGAAGATCAGTGGCCTGTCAGGGTCCCGAGGCTGCTTGCTGCGGCTCCGGGCCTTGGGTGGGTGGTAACTCTCATCTTTGGGGAATCTCACCCGGGGTCCCACCTTGGAGAAGTCAGGGAGTGGGTAGTTCAGCCGCCCCCGGCCATACTTGGGGGCATCCGAAGATGATTGGCCAGCCACAGTGGCTCCCTCCCTGGGTGGCGGCCTGTCCTGCCGGGCAGGCCTAGGCCGAGGATTTGGGGGGCTGACAGAGCCAATGAATCGGGAAGGGAGAGCCTTAGGTGATGTCCGTGTCCGCTTCCAGGCTTGGTCCCCTGGCCCAGGGCAGGAGAGGCTGGTAGTCTCTCTCCTCCATCTGTCTTCAGGACACTGGAGGCTCTGGGCTGCGGGTGCTGAGGAGTCCTGGAATTCCGTGGACGTTGCCAGAGCAACGCTTCCTCCAGTTCTGCTGTCTGAATGGAGGAGGCGGTGACCGGGACTCTGAGGCAGAGCTTCTGCTAGGGCAGTGGGCTGGGGGACATGGGTCTCTCCTTCCCAGGCAGAATCAAGGCTGTCACTAGGGTGCCCAAGGCTCACAGTCCCGCTGCTCCAGGACCTTGCAGAGCTGAGGTCAACAGTTGGGTTGACGTCAGAATGTTCTGGAAATCTGTCTCCACTGGCTTGTTTGCCAGAAGCCACCCAGCCTGTGGCCCGACCCCAACCCCGAGCCGTGGGGCTGGTGTTTCCATTGTCCCCGGAGTAGAGACCAGCCTCAGGCCCCAACCTTGGGGAGCTCTCTCCAGCTTCTTCGGCCTCATGCTCTCCAAGGGCCTCATCTGGCTCCTCTTCGGTCATGTCCGGTGGAGGGGCCTGCTGGGGGAGCCAGCTGAGAGGCAAGTTGGAACTTTCTGGGCTGTCCACATCCTCTGCATCAAACTCTGGAAAGAGAGTCGATTGCTTAGCATATGTTGGGTCTGGACTCACTGTGGAATGTTGCCTAAGTCATTGCACCCCTCTGGCCGCTCACTTCCTCATCTTATCACCATAAGATTCCCAGTAAGGCCCCGCCCACATGGCCAAGTACTTCCCTCACCTCCTCTGGTTGTCCCACAGGTCCTCCACACTCGAACCCCAAACCTGGTTACCCTCCTCACTGTGTCCCGTCCCAGCAAATGGCAATACCATCCCATCCAGTTGCACAAGCCAGAAACCTGGGAGGCGTCCTGGCCATCTGTCTCCCCTTCAGCCCCAGAATCCTTCTGTCGCCATGACCTCCTAAAGCTGTCAAACCCACCTACTGCTCTGCAGTCCAGCACCACCACCTTCGCCCAAGACGACATCTCTCTCCATCCTCTCTCACCTCATCATCTCCTCAATCCTCACCCTCACCCACCATCTGAACACTCATCAGTCTCTTCCTGTTGTTCCCAGGATACAGCTGAACCTTTAACATGGTCCTGAGGTCCCTGCCTCTGGCCCCCATTAACTCTCCTGCTCCATCTCCCTCCAGGGTCCCCCTCAGTCTCTCCCGGCTCTAGTCACACCACATCCTCTCCTGCCACAGGGCCTGTGCACGTGCCAGTCCCTCTGCCAGGGTCCTTTTTACCTCCCTTGCCCTGGTTGCCTCCCATTTGTCCACACATTAGCTCAGCCTTGACAAGAAGTCTTCTCGTATCTTCCTTACTAGGTCAAATTCTCCCTTAATACGTTTTCAGAAGACTGAATACCTTTACTCTGCAGTACTTATTATAGCGGCAGTTTTCCACTTACGTATGTGATTGTGTCATTAATACCCCCCCCCCCCGCCACTAGACTGTGAGTTCCATGAGATAAGGATATCCTCTGTTTTCATTTACTATTGTGTCTGCTGAGCAGGTGCTCAATACTTGTTAACTGAATGGAAAGAAAAGAAAGGGAGTGGGGGAGGGCAATAAGGTAGGCAAAGCTCCCAGCAAATGGACAGTCATTGTAATTATGACGTAGTAGGTGCTCAAGAACTATTCATTCACCCATCCACCCACCCATTCATTCATCCACTCACCTACGCATCATCCATGCAGTCCGTGTTCACTGAGCACCTGCTCTGGCCTAGATCCTATGCCAGTCTTTGGGATAGGCCCAAAACTTCATGAGACACAGCCTGCCCACTGCCAAGCACAGACTCTCTGCTCTGGCCAGATGCACCTTTGTCATTAACCCGTGTATCACCCGATGCTCCTCCCCTGTGCTCTCCCCTACCCTTGGAATCTATGGCCTCCAACTCCTTAAAATCTCCTTCAGCAAGTCTCTCTTGTTTACAGCAGCATGCTTGGAGTCCAGAGAGGTTAAGCATCTTGGCCAAAGACCACACAGTGGTTCCCAGAAGGCCTGGACCTGATACCCAGGTTCCAGCCATGTAGGCGAGTCAGTGTCTTCCCCTGAGTTTCACGCAGTGAGATAAAGGGAGGGGGCTTTGGAGCCGGGGAGCCCTAGGTTCCATCTTGGTCCCGCTGATCCTTCACTGGAGGCCGTGGGCAAGTAGCCGACCTCTCTGGCAGTCCTCACTGAGACCAGAGGCTAGTCCCTCCTACCTGGCAGAGGGTGTTGAGGAGGGAAGGAGACAGGTCCCCGGCTCTGCCCAGCCCTGCCCCGGGCACATAGCAAGGGTACAGGACATGGCAGCAGCTGTTACATCACAGCAGGGTGTTACCATGTGACCTCAGGAAGAGATGCCTCTGCCCTTTTCTCCCAGTGCACCCCAGTCACCGCTCCCTGCGGGAGAGCTCGCAGCGGCTCCTCATAGCTCTGGGCAGATCCAGCGTGAGGAGCTTTGAGTCACAGCACAAAAAGTCCACCACCAGCCTAATGGCGCCTCTACCCGCAAGCGGGCCTGCTGGATTCGCAGAACCCGAAGACGGGGTGTTTCCTTCTTACTCTGAGTCCACCAGGCACCGTGCATCAAGCTCTCACTATCCCCAATGGCATCCGGACTCCCATCTCACCGATGGGGGACCCAGACTCAGAGAGAAGGGGCTTGCCAAGCCAAACTAGCAAGTTAGTCTAAGTTGCTCTCAGTGCAAAGGGAACAGTTATTTTAGAAAACAAGGGATGCCAACATTCCCACTGCTGAGTGGGATTTTACAAAGTCTTAACAATGGCATAACCTCTGGACCAGGCAATTTCCGTGACCAAGGTTATCATCAAATCAAGTGTGCAAAGATGTGCTAACGACCTCCCCCTCTGCATTGTTTATAATAGCAAAAACCAGAGACTGCCTAAATGCCCAGCAGGAAGAGAACGGCCAGGCAAATTCAGAATATCCACACCATGGAATTCCTAGTCGGGAATTAGGAACGACTTGTGGAAGAATATCTGATGAGCTGGCAAACTGCTCGTGTCTATGAAGTTACAAAAAAGCAGGTTGCAATATAGTTTGTAAAATACTGTTCCACAGTCACGTTACTGTTGTATATACACGTATGGAAGGGTTATCTGGATATGTCCTTTATCGTTTTTCCTCTGTTTGCTTGTATTGCACTGATACTTCTGCAATGAACAGTATTACTTAAGTAATTTAAATCTTTAAAATGTTTAAATTATAGACTTCATAGAATTCAATTTAAAAATTTTCTAAAGTTCCCTCCTACTCCCGGCCTCTGGCCAGAAGGAAGGATGTTTGGGGAACCCCAGGGTATAGTTGGGAGAGGAAGTCTCACCTTCTTCTTCGGACTCTCCCGAGTCAGAAGCCTGGTGCCCGTCAGGCTGCGGCTCCAGGTGCCACTCCAGTGGCTGCAGGTGCTGCTGGGCCAGGCGGAAGTCCTCGAGGAGCTCGGGGCTGGTGGTGACGGGGAAGGGCCCTTCTTCTCCCCAGCTGTGTGGCACACTCCCAACAGCATCCTTTTCCTCCTCAGCCCAGGCCCAGCGCCGCCGCCGCTGCGGCCCCTTCCCCAGGCCGGGCTGGGCCCAGCGGACCTCCGTCCCTGAGCTGGCCATGGGGCGTGGCCTGAGCTTCACCTGGGCCACCCCATCTTCAGGAGAAGGAGCTGCCACTACGGACATCAGTCACCGCCGGCTCCTCTCAGCAGCGGCCATCCTGCCTGGGGCCTGCTGGGGACGCAATCAGGGGATGGCATTAGTCCTCCAGTCCCCTCCTTTCTTCTGAACAAGAAGCGACCAGCAGGCACTTCGGAAGTAGACAGCCTTGGATCAGCTCCTAGCTCCATCCCCTTGAGGCTGTGTGGCCATGGGCGAGCTGGGATCATAATTCCTCTCTGTCTCAAGAGTTGTGTAAAATGACCTGAGGTACAGGATAAGGGGCCCAGCAGCCAGCAGCCAGCACCCTGGAGGGTGAGGGAGGTGGGCTAGCCATTGTAACCGGGTGCCAGACTTGGTGCATGGGCGCTGGGCACAGGCCAGAGCCTGGGGGCGGGGGCGGGGCAGGGGTTCGGTGCAGGCCTAGGAAGTCAGGGAAGGCCCCATTTAGAAGCTGCTTCTTCTGGGAACCTTTCCTGTCCGCCCACCCCCCACTGCCCCCACCCTAAGAATTTGAATTGGGCATAGGGGGATGGTGCTAACAGCATTCCAGGACCCAAAATAATTGAAAACAGGTACTCAGACAAATACATGTGCACACACGTTCATGGCAGCTCTGCCCACAACGCAGCCCAAACATCCGTCAGCGATGACTAAAAACAATTTGTGGTATAAGCATACAATGCCATACTAATCAGCCGTAAAGAGGAATGAAGCGCTGACATATTCTGCCGCACGGAGGAACCTGGGAACAGTCTGCTGGGTGCGAGAAGCCAGGCACAGGGGTCACACACAGTGTGAGTGTCCCGACATGAAACATCCAGAATAGGTACATGCATGAGAGAGAAAGCAGCCTGGTGGTCATCAGGGGCTGGGGGACAGGCGACTTGGGGATTGACTACTTAAAGGGCACAGGTTTTTGGGGGTGCTGATGAAAACGTTTTGGAACCAGAGCGAGGTGGTGGCGGCACGACATTGTGAATATACCGAAATCCACTGAGCTGTTCACTTTAAAATGGTTCATTTTTTGTTATGTATCACCTCAATTTTTAAGAAAGCATTCCAGGCAGGGGGCTGGTGATCACAAAGGCCTAGAGATGGGAGGGGTGACCGGTAGTGGTTTCCTGAAGGCTGTGGTATTGGGGGCTGGGCGATGGAATGGCAGAGTGTGGGCAAGGGGAGGTGGTGGCCAGAGCCAGGAGGGCCTCTCAGGTCCTGCTCCGGCCTTTGACGAGCATCCCAGACCCAGGACAGAGCATGAAGGTGTGACTTAGAAACTCCTCTGGCTGCTCAGGGAGAATGAAGCAGAAGCATGGGGGGTGGGGGGGCGGCGGAGTCAGTATGCCTGGCTCCTCCCCACCTGCCTTCTTTCCTTCTTTCCCTCTTCCTCCTCTCCTTCTCATCTCCTCTCGACTCCTATCCCTGCCCTCCTGGTAAGGCCAACACTCCCCGGGCACCACTTCTGTGCCAAGAACCACATAGCCCTGGAAACAGAGCTGAGCCCTGGCCGGGTAGCTCAGTCGGCGAGAGCATCACCCCAATAAGATACACCAAGCTTGCAGGTTTGATTCCCAGTCCGGGTACATACGAGAATCAACCAATGAATGCAAAAGTAAGGGGAACAACAAATAACAGTTTGAAAAAAGAAAAAAGAAAGAAACACAGGGTTGACAGCAACAGGCATGGTCTCACCCAAGGGGCTTGGCAAGGCCTCCAGGCCTCGCTCTCAGGTGGGCAAACTGAGGCCCAGCCACACAGCAGCCAGGAAGCGGCTGGGATCAAAGGTCACTGGCAGTGGGAACAATTGAGTACAAATAACTCCAGGCTTCCCAGGACAAATAGGTCTGTGTTTGTTTCTGCAGCCTCGTGAGCACTTGGGTCTTGGTCAGATCTGCTTGGTACAGTTGAGAAAAGTCAGCAGGCAACTATTTCTGGAGAGAAAGCTCCCCAGGGAACGTGGGGCCTGAGAAAGGCTGCCGCCTGCTCAGTGCTGGGGTCGGGACAGGGAGTAACCTCCCTCCTCGGGACAGGGGCTCCAGGGCCTCACTGTCTCCGGGCCTCAGGCTCCCTCTCTCCCCCTGAAGGTCCTCCCGATGGCCCCACTCCATATGCTCTGCCTTCTCTTGCCAGCCTGGGCCAGAGCTTCACCTGTATGTTCTCAAACAGTGAGTGGGTCACAGGAAAACTATTTTGCAGATGAGAAAACGGAAGCTCAACGTGGAAGAGTAACTGGGCCAAGATCGCCCAGCTGCTTAGGGACAGCACAAGATTTGGAACTGTCTGTTTTGGCCCAGGGGTCTTCCCCCCAAAGTTCTTTAAAATCACACAACGCATCAGGGAAGACATGTAGTTGCTTGCACATCCAATACATGGGGTGAGGCAAAAGTAGGTCCACAGTTGCGAGTACGTGAAACAGAGTTTATTCTTGTATTATTTTCCATATGAACAACTGTAAACCTACTTTTGCCCCACTCTGTGTATTTCTTATACACATGTATTCTCATGCCAATACACTACATGTATTAGAAAAAATATTTCAAAAATAAATTTTAAAAAAGGTGCAGTAGAAAATAAATACTTTAAAGAGACATTCTAATCCTTTTTCTCATACCCTCTGGGGGGCCTGTACCCCTCTTGGAAATCCCTGCCAGTGGGCTTTAAACTTGAGTGCTCTTAAGAATCCTCTAATAATGGCCCTAGCTGGTATGGCTCAGTGGGTTGATTGCTGGGCTGCGAACCAAAGGGTCGCTGGTTTGATTCCCAGTCAGGGCATACCTGGGTTGCAGGCCGGGTCCCCAGTGTGGAGTGCACAAGAGGAAACCACACATTGATGTTTCCCTCCCTCTATTTCTCCTTCCCTTCCCCTCTCTCTAAAAATAAATAAAT
This sequence comes from Micronycteris hirsuta, assembly GCA_004026765.1. Lineage (NCBI taxonomy): Eukaryota > Metazoa > Chordata > Mammalia > Chiroptera > Phyllostomidae > Micronycteris > Micronycteris hirsuta. The sequence goes on along the minus strand of PVJI01006221.1, from coordinate 66,205 downwards.
AAATAAAATCTTTGAAAAGAATCCTCTAAGAATACAGACTTCTAGGTCAACCCAAAGAGAGCCAAACTTGGCGGCCCTGGGGGTACGGCCCAGGAATCTGCATTTCTGCATTTGAACCAGCACCCGGAGCAAGGCCAGCCCTCTAGGCTGGCTAGACCTTCCCCCTGCTGCTGCTCTGGCAGGTGAACGGGTGCTGAGAGCGGTTGCTCTTCTATCTCTTAAACCTCTGCCCAAGGAAGGGGCTGGGGAGGCAGGTGGTTTTTTGACTTTTTAAAGGGCTTTTTTTGCCACAGAGCAGCCTGCCCAATCACAGAGGCCTCTGGGGCGCAAAGAGGAACATCCTGTCTCCTGGGATGACTCAGTCGGCTCAGAAATCTCACTGTGACCAGGGAAGGCCGCGCGTCAGAGGCGGCTGCGGTCACTGGCTGAGCTTTGCACAGATGCCCCAGTCCCCGAAGCCTGTGAGCCTCTCCCAGGCTGGGGCTCCGTGTCCCACGTGAGTCCCAGCCCTCGGTGCCATGGAGCTCAGGACAGGCCAGCCAGCCGGTCGGTCAGTCAGCAACACACACGAGTGCCAACCACACGCCAGCCTCAGGCTGGACGAGGGCACGGGCTCACGGGCTGCTGTGAAAGAGAAGCGGGCCGGACGTCAGAGACCAGGTTCTGGGCCTGGCACTGCTGCTGCACAGTGACCCGCTGGGCTGGTTTGCCTCACCATATGGTGGACAAGACGTCACCGGCTCCTGTCACGACCACACGGTGTCTCCCTGCGAGGGCAGGCTGGGAGGTGGCTAAATGAACTTTGGGGGTCCTGGTTGTCACTGGCTTTGGAGGGCAATGGCCTCAGGACTGCTAAGCCCCCTTCTGGGACCCCATTTCATAGTAACAAAGATATAGATTGAGCAAATTAACTTTTATAAGTTAGCTTTAAAAAAAAATATGACCTCCTACTATATGCCAAGCACTACACTAGGCACAGAAATGAGTACAGAAATAAGTACAAGTGTTCCAAATGAAGGCGGGTGGGGAGCCAAGGGACAATACAGAGGAGTAATTGAAGAAGTATTAAGTTGACAAAGAGGATCTGGGGGAAGAAGCAGCAGAAAGGGCACTCCAGGCAGAGGGAACAGCATAGGCAAAGGCACAGAGGTCGGAAAGTACAAACAGAACTCGATGGAGAGCCATGGGCAGAGATCCTTGAATGGCAGCCAAACGCAGGCTCGTTCCGGTCAGCCTCCATGAGCTGGGGCCTGGATCCAGGCAAGTCCCATTCGCATGAAGTCCCCTGGAGGGCTGAGCTGCTGGGCGCCAGGTCCCTGCCAGCCCTGGAGAAACTAACCCCACAAGGAAGCACCAATCTCTACCCCCTCCTTTTGTGCCTCTCCTCCCCTCCACCCCACCACTCCTGCCCCTGGTTCTCTCAAGGGTGTATGAGACCCTTGTGGTTTCTCTCTCCAGCTCCCGAGTGGGTCAGCCATCCCCACTCCAAGGTTCTCTGCCCCCTTAGCCGCTCCCAACCTGAGGACGTTTCCCTTTATGTCTCCATCTCCCTGGTTCTCCTCTGCCACCTGCAGCCATGCCCACCTCCACCTTCTGGTGCCTTCTGAAGCCCCTTCCCATCCAGCCAGGGCTGAGCCGGATGCTGCCCCCTGCGCCCACCCTGACTCTGACGTCTCCCAGATGCAAAGCTCAGCGAAAAAGAGGTGGCAGGCTCTCACAAGACCTCGCAGCCAGGAAGTGCGGCTGGGGATTCAAACCCAGGGCCTGAGGCTCTGAAACCAAGTCCATCACACTTGGTGGGTAGCAGGACAGAAGGGGGGGTGGGGGAAGAAGGCCCCCTATATCAAGTGGCTGGGCTCCTCCAAAAAGACTGGGTTGTTGGGGTCAGAGCCCCAAACTTGGCCTCCGTCTCTGACCAGCTGGTAGGGCACAGACCTGCTGTCCTCAAGGGGTTCCTGCCTGCTGCGTAGAAACGACACCCATGGGGAAGCATCAGGCACCCCCCACTCCGGCTATACCTCCTCCAGCCCCCGGCTCTCCCCAGCAGCAGCAGAGGCCCTGGAGAAAGAGGAAAGGCGCGCTGGCTGATGCTAACTCCAGTCCCCCCAGTCTGAAGGGCTGGGCTGGGTCTGCTGGACCACCTTGGCTCCTCTCCATGCCCTTACGTGGCAGAAGGGGCCACTCTCTCAAGGGGACCCTCTGTTGCCTCCTGGCCAGCTCCTCATTCGTTCGTACATTATGTCTGAGGCCCTCAGCAGCCCATGGGACTGACTATCCATGTGCAGATGAGGACGCTCCAGACACAGAGAAGGACCAGCGCTTGTCCGAGTTCACAGAGACCAGAGTCAGAGCTCGGACTGGAATCCAGCATCTCGAGGCTTGAGGAAATCCCCCTAAAGTCCACCCATGCCCGGGTGTGGGGGCCGGGCTCCCTCAGCCAGGAGAAAAGTCACACAGCTGTCGCAGCAGCTGCAACTTCCTGGCTGGGCTGGGCTGGTCCAGCCTCCCTGGACTGTCCCAGTGTCTGTGACTGGCCCGTCTGGAGGGAAGGCGGCCTCCCTGCCCTCCTCCACTCCCTTACCTCTCTTGGGTTTCACCATCCTGCCGGCCCAGGCTCAGAGGACCTGCCTGTGGGGTCTTTGTTCCAAACCTGGGGAGCCCCCTGCCTCCATGGCGCCCTGGCCCGCCTCCAGGCCGCTCTGCCAGCCGGAGCTGCTGCTCACAGACAAGCATCGCTCCCCACCTCTCCCCGCCCCTGCTGCGGCTGAGGCCGCCTCGCCTAGGCAGGAAGCGCCCAGCCTGATTTCCTACAAGTGTTTGTCAGAAGGAGGGGGTTTGTCTGAGTGCAGAGTGAGAGTGAGCAGGAGGCGCTTAACCCCTTGCAGGCCCTCTGCGGGTCTGTTCTGCCCAGGAAAGGACTCACGGAAACTCCCCACATCAGGGCTCGGGACCATCACAGCCAAAATACAGATTAAGGAGAGTAAAGCCCAGAGAAGGTCAGAGGCTTGGCCAAGGTCACTCAGCATGCAGAGCCTGGAAGGAGGCCTCCAGCAGCTTCAACCCTCTAGGAGCTTTTTCCATAGCGCCAAGTCTCCCTCTCTCACTAGGCCTCAGTGCCCATCTACACAATGGAAGCTCAGACTGTATGTTTGCTTGGCAGCCTTCCAGCTCTGATTCTCCATCCTGTCTGCCAATATGCAGCACAACATCCCAGCGAGGCTGCAATGATTCCTGCCATCCCACCCACTGTCCTTGCCCCAAGCAGGGCCTGTAGCTATAGTAGGATTTTCTAGGCAGTTCAGAGATAGAGAACTAGCTGATCAGGTGAATTTCCCCTCTTGTTCCCAGGGCTCATCAGAGGGCAAACTGCTTTACTCCAAGCCCCCTCTTTCCACTCATTCATTCGACAGGTACTTACTGAGCATATTGTGTGCTGGGTGCTTTTCAAGGGACTGGAAATAAAGCAGAGCACAAGACAGGCAGAGCCCTGGCTCCCCTCTAGTAGAGACACAGAGAACACACACACACACACACACAAAGAGAAAGAGAGGGAGCAAGAGAGAAAGGTGTGAACAAGATGGAGAGGATAGGGCGGAGCCATGATCCACATGCCAGGCTGCTTTTGGTAATACTGATGCCTATGACTTGCCCAGACCAACAGAATCAGTTTCTGGGCATCAGAGACTTTAAAGTGTCTCAGGTGACCGGGATGTGTGTCCTGGCAGAGGATGCATGAGACAGAGAGTAACAGGCTGGGGAGGAGGGCATGGAGGTGGCCAGGAAGGTCTCTGTGAGAAGGTGACATTTGCAAGGGACTAAATGGAAGAAATGGGGTGGGAGCAAGCCACGAGAAGGGCTAGCAGCAGAGCATTCTGGAAGGGCAAGTGCAGTGGGTAAGGTGAGAACCAACTGGGCTTTCCCTGCAAAGAGCCAGGCCAAGGGGTAGAGAGGCAAGAGCCAGGGTGGGGGCGCGGGCTCAGCACCCAGTCGCCACGTGCATGTGGCTTCAGCTCTGGCCCTGCTCAGGAAATAAAAAGAAAAGAGAGAAAAATTTGGTCTTGGTTTTGTCCAGAAAACCTTCCCGGTAATTCTGAGGAGCAGCCAGGTTTGGGAACCAGCAGTGTGGAGAGAGAAATGAATATCAGAGTTAATGCAGACTTGGGTTCAAATCTCTTGCTAGCTCTGTGACCTTTGAGTCTTCATTTCTCTAAGCCTCGGCTTCTTATTGTAAACAGGGATAAGAGGAATAGCCAGCCTACAGGGCAGCTGCCAAGATCCAATGAGGTAATACCTGCAAAGCACAGAGCCAGGGGCCTGAAACGTGAATGAATGAATGAATGAACTTTCCCTAGGTCAGCCTGCGCATATCTGGCAAAGCCTGGCCAGAACCAGGTGTCCTCATCCCAGTTACCACCTCACCCCTGCCCCCTTCCCTGCCTTTTATCCACATCTGGGTCGGGGAGCTCTAACCACAGCTCCTCGCCTAACATGGAGCACAGCCAACCCTCACGCGAACCCCTCCCTGCCAGCTCTGGTGACCATGTGGGCCATTGTGTGAAGGGCGGGCTCCCCTGACACCCTGTCACTCACTCACTCTCCCTCCCTGGTCATTAACCCCAGCGGCGCTGCTATCGACGCCAGGTGGCTACCACAGCACGCCCCTCTTCTCTCTCTGTCCTCCCCCGCCCCGCCCTCGGTGGCTCCTGCCACACAGGGGGCTCCTTGCAGTTCCTGGGACAAATGAGCTGTGCTTCCACTCATCACCCAGCCCCACTTCTTCTCCCTGTTAACTTCCAGGCAACCTGTAGATCCCAGCCCCATGTGCCCTCATAGGGACTAGAAGTTAAGTCTGGCCCTGACTGGCATGGCTCAATGGGTTGGGCATCGTCCCATGAACCAAAAGGTAATTGGTTCAATTCCCTGTCAAGGCACATGCCTGGGTTTTGGGCCAGGTCCCTGGTTGGGTGCATGTGAGAGGCAACTGATCAACATTTCTCTCGCACATCGATGTTTCTCTCCCTCTCTTTCTTCCTTCCTCCCTCCCCTCTGTCTAAAAATAAAACAAAATCTTTAAAAAAAAAGAAGTTAAGTCCATCTCCAACAATGGGGAGATCTGTCAAATGCTCACCATTACATCCCGATGCCCAGCAGCAGAAGTGCAGTGATGTATGCTGGCTGAGCTACCAAGTCTAGCCGGAGACCCAACCCTGGCTTGTAACCGTCGAAACAACACACTGAGGCAGGTGGAACATCCTCCTTGTATAGGTGGGTAAACGGAGGCCCAGAGAATTCAAGCCACTTGCCCAGGGTCACAAAGCTGGTGAGTGCCGGTAGAGACGCACACACACGAAGACCCGGCTCTCGATGACGACACTGGGTGCTCACGCTGTCGCGGCCTCTGGAGACACTGAGCAACCCGAGCCGATAAAATCGGGACTGGAGCCCATTGCCACCTAACTGCAGTTCACTGAGCCCATGTGCTGACTTCAGAACGAGGCCCTTCCTGGTGGTGCCGCAGAGCCTTTGTTTCCTAATGTGCTCCCTCATCCCTCGTAACCCGAGACGTTGGAGAATAGCTTTGGGAAGTGGGCAAGACAGGAGTATGATTCCATTGTACCTGCATAGGTGAGGAAACTGAGGCCCAGAGATGGGGCAGAGATTAGCTCTTGGTCACCCAACAAAAAAAAAAAAAGACCCTTTGGCCCCCACCGATAGGGCTTGGGCACTTTCACCAGAAGCATGCCTGCCAGTGGCTGCGTCTGCTCAAGCCTATCAGTCCTTACCACAGGAGCCCAGCAAGCCCCCAGCCATTTGCTCCCTCTAGCCCCTGGGTCGTGACGCTCTAACCCCGCCATTTCTTACCCACTCCCCCCGGAGTCCTCCCACTCGGCCATCTCATCCCTCCTCAATCATTCTTGAGCCCCACCTAAGTGCCAGGCACATTAGCCAGACCGGAAGGGGAGTACAAGGCTTCTGGAGCAGCCCAGGACACAGCCCAGGACTGGGATGGGCATTACTTGCTGATGTGATGAGCCCTGCCTGGACAGTTGGTCACTCTGTCCACAATGTCCTGAAGCCCAAGAGGTACAGTGGAGTCTCAGCTATCCTGGGGAACACCAGGGGCAGGCAACTTCAGGAGCCCTGGGTGTTCCTGGGAGTGGAAGGCTGTGTTATTTCATTCTCAACCCCCCTTGAGCTCCCAACTCCTCCCATTTTCCTGAGAAAGAAATGAACACCCACCCTAAGGTCACCCACTCCTTCCTGCCCAGGCTGCTGGGTTTACCCCTATAGTGAAAATGCATAGGGAGTCTGGGGCTGAGAGGAGGTGGGTAAGGATTTCTGGAGTGAACCAAGGAGAACGGACGGGAGCCTGGCTTGGGAAGTAAAGACCCAAGTTCAAGCCTGGGTGACACTGGACAAGTGCCTTCCCTTCCCTCGGGGCTTAATGAGGTTATCAGAAACGACTGCCCAGCACTAAATCTCCTGTGTTCTCTGATTCCGCTTGCCCACAAAGGTAGAAATGCCGTGCATATGGGAGGCTGCAGGGCACAAGGGTTGGGGCACTTGGGCTTTTTGGGTAGTCAGAGACCTCCAGGGTCTCTCTTGAAAGCTGCGTGGCCTTGGGCAAATTGCTTACCCTCTCCGAACCCCAGATTCCTTACCGATAAAATGGGGATGATACGGACTTTATAGCATCCTTGGGATGGTAAATGAGACCGTGTGCCTGAGGTCCCGGCCCAGGGCCCAGCTGGCACAGAGCTCGCACAGAAATGACTTTGCCCTTCTTCGTGAAACGCCCAGATGGCTGGCTCCCTGCAGGGCTGGGTTTCATTCTCCTGGCTCTGGAGCTCCCCCACATCAGCCACAGCTCTAGTTCTGGGTCTGATATACAAAAGGGGAGAGCCAGCCCTCCCAAATGGAGAGAAATGCTGCTACCCGCCTGTGACCCTCTCCCTGTGGTCCCCAAACCAGTTCTGGGAGTCACTGACCCAGCTAGAAACTGTGTCCCCACCCTGAATACTTAAGGAGAAGAGGAAACGGGCCTCTCTCAGCCAGCTGAAACAGGGGCTATGAGGAGCCCGTGGCACACAGAGGAAAAGACACCCCCCCCCCCCCCCGCCGCAATTCATGTTCTGCAAAGAGTCAAACAAAGAAAGAGTGCATGTGCCGGAAATACACTGCTAACGGCAAAGCTTTATTGAGCACCTATTATGCAAAGGCCTTTTCACGGATGAGGAACTCACTGTCTAACCCTCACACCAATCCAAAGAGGTAGGAACTGCGATGCCCATTTCACAGGAGGGGGCCTGGGTTTGGACCAAACTGTCTGAACTCAGACTGTAAATCATAATCACTTTGCAACCGAACCTTGCAGGGGATGAAAAGGTTGGAAACAACCGCAGCATCCAAAAAGGAGGGATCATTAAATTAAATTATAATATTTCCACTCAAAGAAAGATTATGCAGTTATGATAGCTGTAGTGTAGAAGAATATGAAACGATGTAAAAGAAGTGGTATGTTAAGTGAACAAGCCAGTTATAAAATAATATATCTAGTTTGAGTCTATTAAAGGAGAAAGCCGTCTAATGTGGAAGAAGGGAAAGGAAGAAGGAAAAGAAAGAGGAAGGAAAGGCAGGGAAAAAAGAGAGGTGCCCCAAAGTGTTTTTAATAATTATTACTAGGTAGTAGAACTGAGACAAGTCTACTCTTTTTCCTTATGTGTCTTTTCTAAAAATAACAGTCGGTTTAAAAAATAACAGTAAAATGAGCATTTACTATTCTGAATGACAAAAGCCACCACCACACACCTATGCGGGGCTTCATTCGGACGGGACCTTGGGCACGCCCTCCTCGGTCTCCCCGCCTGCGAGAGCTGGCAGAGTGGCTGGGCCCTGTGAGGCCCGCTGCCGCTCTGACCGTAACCCCCATCCCACGCCTTCTCTCTTCCTCTTCTTAAACTCTGATGCTGTGTGTTCTTTCCTGCACATATAGCCATTACACAACACGTAGGAATATGTGAAAATCACAAAAAGGAAAGGAAGCAATCCCCACCTTAGCCACTCAACATTGTACGGCACAGGCCCTCCACCTTGCTTTATCCGGCCTGGTGCCTTGTTTCCACCCAGTGGCAACCCTGAGCTCCTTGTCCCTAGTTAAGGAATAGTTACATTTATACAGTCCTAAAATTACATTCGGCCCTTTGAAGGCAACCATGCAGCTGATGTGGCCCCCGGTGAAAATGAATTTGACACCCCTGTTGTATGGCATGGCATGCGCTATCTGATTGGAAGCTCATAATCAGGCATTTAACAGGTGAGGAAAGGCACAGAGAGGTTACACAACTTACCTCAAATCACACAGCACCTTAGGGGCAGAGCTGGATCTGCACCACAAGTAAAGCATTACCCTCCAAATGAATCCCTGATATTGAGGGGCTGAGGGCATCCTCCTGGACACCGGTGACCTTCCTGGTCCTTGGTCCTTGGCTGTGTGGTCCCAAGATTCCAAAAGACTCACAGCTGGGCATCCCACTCTGGCCTTAATCAGGGCCCCTCCCCCAGAGTAGGTTCAGCCTCAGGGTAGGGTCAGGGGGAGGTAGAATGCTGGCTAGGATCTAGGGGCCAGTGCTGGACCAGCCCTGGGAGCAGGGGGTCTTTCTCCACAAACTTGGTGGGGTTTGGCTAGCACTTGGCAAGGAAGACGAGAGCCAAAATGGGACTGTAGTTAAAAGGGAGGAGGGACCGAGACATTAAAAATGTAAAAGGTCTGGGAGCAGGAAGGCCTGAGTACAGATCTGGTAGCTCTGACCTTAGATATATTTCTGGACCTCCCTGATATCTTCAGCTACAGACTGAGGGTAACACTTTCCTCAGCGGCATGCATGAACAGCACAACGGGTTTGCACAGCTTAGCACACAGTGGGTGCTCCGAAAACACAGGAGGAGCGTCGTTTGCCTCCTGGCCCCCCGGTCAGCGACAGCCTTTCCCAGTCGCCCTGCCCTGACTCACCCTCCATCCCTCGGGCACAGGCTGCTGGATAAACCTTAGTGCATGGTTCTGGTCATGCTTTTCCCTTCTTAAAGACCACTGATGGTGTCATCACTTCCGGGTTAAAGGCTAGCTATTTTGGCCTGGAATTCAGGCCTATACGGACCTGTTCCCGGGTCAGAGGGCTGCTTCACTGTACAACTCACTGCATAGACTAGGAGCCTCGTCCATAAAGGGTTCCTTCCCAAATCCCGCCCTTCAAGCGGCCTGCAGTGGGGTGCGGGCATTCTGGCCTGGCTCCCCTGGGGCTTCCCACACAGCCAGGAACCCTCAACTGAAAAGAAAGAAAGAAAGCCAGAAAAAGCCCTGATTTGTGGCATTTACTGATTTTCATAGTGTAAATAAATACCCTTATTATGGCCAATTTCAAGTACCAACATGGAATCACCACGCACAGCAGTGGGAAGAGATGTGCACAGTCAGCTCGCACCAGATGGCGCACTCCTGCCACATCCCAAAGTAAGGACCTCAAACCCCAAGGAAGAGCTGTGTGACCTCAGACTTAACTTCTCCGAACTCAGGCTTCTCACTTATAAAACAAGGGCAACAGTCACACCCACCTCATGGCAACGACGTGGCATTAAGTGACATCACCTGGGTGATCAACAATGTATTAAACACTCACTATGTGTAGGGTTCTGTACGGGGCACCAGGACGATGACTAGGGACAAGACGGACAAGGGCTTCTGCCTTCCCAGACCCCACTCCTTGCACTAGCACCCTTGACACAACGGCTAGAATACAGCGCTCAATAACCATTAGTTATGATTACCAATAGTATTAATGTTGTCATTCCTTCCTTTCTCTGGGCTTTAGTTTCCTCGTCTCCAGACTCAGAATGTGGGCTGCACAAAACTCTCTCTGATGCCACCCCACTTGAGCCTTAAAGTGGCACTGACGCCCATTTCACAGGTGGGGAAAACTGAGACACTCAGAACTGAAGCCAAGCTGAGGATATGAACCAAGGTCTTCTAACTCCCAGTCTCCAGATCTGTCACACCTCCCAGGACTGAGGAAGCATAAAAAGGATGTGGAATTCAGCTGGTGATTCAGCTGGATGCTTTAAAAATACTTTCTTCACCCCCCTCATGGGGATAAATTGAAACGTCCTTGGCATGTACCAGTTTTCAAAATACCTTCTCAGCATGACAGCCTCAGTGCCTGGACCATTCCCAGCCTCTCTGGAAACCCCAACAGTGGCGCCCCTGGCTCACGGTGCAGGCTGGTGGGAGCTGATGAAATTTCCTTGCAATAAACAGCCCAAATCACATGATTCAAATGCAAACCACTGGGCTTTGGGAGGCAAAGGCCCCACGTAGGCACCTTCTCCTCCTGGAGAAGAACTGAGATGGTTCCTGGGAATAAACCTAAAACAGTCTCCAAATCACCATGGGGTCCACCCACCACTGGTAAGTAAGCCAGACTTAGGCCCCCTCTAATGGACGGGCAGAAATTGTTTTCTTTATAAAACAAGACCAGTGGCCAAAACACGAAATCTATCAATTCCAGAGGAGACGCCTGGAAAAAATTATCTTGGGCAGTCCCTGTATGTATCTAACTTCAGTCCTTCATGCTTCAGTTTCAGCTCTCTCTTTTTCTTCTGTTCTAGAGGACAGGAACAATGTCGCTTTTCACTGCAGCCTGTCTCAGCTTCGCTTCTCAGCTCCAAATTAGCCCCAGTTTGTTATCAACAACTTTCCTTTCCAACTTTCTCACTCAGAAGTAGAAGTTTGTGAAACCTAGGTAATGATCCGCTCCAACCTGTGATTTCTTTCAACAAAAGCCAAGCAAGCAGTCTCATCCGAGTCGCACAAAAAGCTGGCTCTGGCTCTGCCTGTGGCAGCCCCAACACACTGGGGAGACGCCAGCTCTGCACCTGCCTTGCTGTGCGCCTTTGGGAAAGCCATGGCCCCTTTCTGAGCCTCAAGTCTCCCCATCTTTGTACCAAGAAGGGCTGGTCTTATTTCTGCAGTCCATTCCAGTTCCTACCACTGTCAGAGCTGCCCACCCCCATGCTGGCCCCTAGCTCTACCTCTCTCCTCCCGCCAAAAAGAGGAAAAGAAACTTGCGTTAGGCGTCGGGGGAGGGCGCGCGGTTCCGAGTTGTCAAGTGCGCGGGCTGTTGCCGGGTGAGTGAACCTCACACAAATCCCAGAACAGAGAAGTCCCACCTCCCGGTAACCACAGCTACCCGACCACACCTCTAGCCCAAACACAGCTCCAGGCCCCGCCAAGGACCACCTCCAGACTCCCTGGGGACCCCTCCCCTCCCTGAGACCAGCCCCAGCCGGAGACAGTGAGAAAGAGCCAACGCCCCCAATGTGCGGAGGTGGAGACTGAGGCCGGAAGGTGCTGACTGCGGAAACTCGCAGCCGGCGGGGTTTGGACTAGGATCCGATTGCCTTTCCAGGGCTCCCTCCCACTCCCAGAGCGGCGATCGATCTCCTTCCCATTCGCGTAATATTTCCACGTGGGAGAGACCGAGAGCAGCACGGTCCCTGTGGATCAGGGCCCATGGGCGCTGCCTTCCTTCCCTCCCCATTCCTCCGACGGAGAAACTGAGACCCAACGAGGGGCCAGAACCCGCCCCAGACCCACTGCGAGCCCCTCCCCGCGTCTCACCTGCTGGCAGCTACCGCGCGGGGTGGTTTCCTGGAGTTGAGCGGCAAACAAAGGCCTCCAATCCGGGCGCGGGGCGGGGCGGCGACTTTTTGCAAAATCCCCGAGGCCGGCCTCTGACGGGCGGGGTGCGGCCCCAGGAGGCGGGGTCTCGGAAGCTCCACCAATCGCAGAGAGCCGGCCCGCCCCCAGGGACTCAGAGGCGGCTCCGCCACCAAAATCTTAAATCCCGGAGGTTGCGTGTTCCTCCTGGAACCCGTTGGACTGCAGACGCGAGACTGAGTCCCTGAGTTAAGACATTTGTGCAAAGTCGCAGCGAGAAAGAAATCAGACTTTCATAGTGGAAACGGTCTGCTGCATAACAGTAATGATTATAGTGTAATAACTTTTCTGGAGTACTCATTATGTGTCAGGCACTATTGTAAGGGGTGATTTTGACCGATCCTCTCCTACGAGGTAGGTTGTATTATCGTTAGTATCCCGTAGTCCAAACCACCGTTAGGCAAGCGGGGAAACCCAGTCCTGGAGAGAAAGAATTTGCCCCAGGTCCCACGGCGAGTGCAAGACAGAAACAACCCACTGTCCACTGAAAGCGCAGCTTGAAGGATAGCTGTGCGGGGTGTCAAACCGGCCTAGGTTCTTGCGCCAGTTCCGCCCCTGAGCTTCATGTAAATGGGATTTGTAACTCCTGCCTCACACGGTTGCTGAGGGAGTAAGTAAATAAACACAGCACCAGGACCGTAAGAAATGAAACAATGGAACTAATTTAAAGAATTCCTCGAAGCATCCTGTTTCACAGGGTAGATAAATAAACCTGGAGACTTTCCCAAGGTCCTGTATTCAACTGTGTCACAGCCCAGTTCCTCCCAGCAGTCCCCCCATCCACCCCCACCCCAGGTTGCCAGTGATTGTCTACACACATATCTAATGGTAATTATAGCGGCAGCTTCTATTCACTAAAGGCCTACTCTGTCCCAGGGGAAAAAAATTAGCTAACCCTTACAATAATTCATGAGTTAGGGTAGTACTGTGCTCCCTGTTTGAAGATGAGAAAACTGAGGCTCAGGGTAAGTGACTTACCCAGGATTACACAAGCAGAGAGTGGTGGAGATGGAATTTGATGCCAGGTTTTAGACACTAAGATGTGGACTCTGAGCTGTGTCTTGTTCTCCATCCTATACTCCCCACACTGGGCTACTGCACCCCCTCCCCTCCCCTGCTTTCTCCCAAGCAGAGAGGGCCCCAGGTGATTTGAAGGCCAACTTGACACTTGCTTGGGCATGCCCCAGCTCAAGGCCGAAGCTCACCTCTTTCTGTCTTCTTCTAGCAACACACTCTGAGATTCTCTAGCTGTACCTCCCCGCTCCAGCCCTGGCGTCGTGAGTAAAGACGTCAGGGCCACAGGTGCATGGGTCCAGGTGTACCTCTGGCCCCTCCCTCCCACAATATTCGGAGCTGCCTTAGCCCATGGTATTGGACCCTTTCAAAGGACAACTTCCTGTCGTTGACCCCAGGCAGCCCTCGGTCCAACTTTGTCCTCCACCACTCACCAGCAGTGCAACTTTAGGCAAGCCATTTGACCTTTCTAAGCCCACTTATTAAGGAATTTTGTAGGTTTAAAATTACACAGCCCTAGAGTCAGTCTTAGCAATTTCAGAAGCAACAGCTCCGGTAATGGATTCTTGTTTTACTTTTTTCCATAGTACAAACTTTAGGCCATGGGCAGCAGCTGCTGGGGGCTCACATCTCCTGGGCCTGGAAAAGGTGTGGCACATGTAAGACCAGAGGGCCCCTTTCTCTGTTCACCATTATCCTGCCTGCAGTGACCTCCCTGGGGCTGACGCTGGGCCTGGTGCCACGGTCCCCACAGCATCCCAACCTCCATCAGAGGCAAGTAGCAGCATCCCCACGTAGTGGTCTCCTGTGGCTGCTATAACACATCACCAACAGTTCATGGCTTAAAACACTACCTGTTCTCTTATAAAGAGAGGTCAGAAGTCCAAAATCAGTCTCATGGGGCTAAAGTCAAAGTGTCAGCAGGGCAGGTCCCTTCTGCAGCCTCTGAGGGAGAAACCATGACCTTGCTTTTCAGCTTCTAGTGGCCACCTGTATATTCCTGGGCTCTTGGCCCGTTCCTCCATCTGCAAAGTGCATCACCCCAACCTCTGCCCCTGCCATCACACCTTTTCCTCTTTGTGGACTCTCCCTCTGCCTCCCTGTCACGAAGACCCTGGGTGATTAGATTGGGCCCGCCCAGGTAATCCAGGATAACCTTCCCAGCTCAAGGCCTGAATCACAACTGCAAAGTCTCATTGCCATATAAGGTAACATTCACATGTTCCAGGAATCTGAATACTTTTGGGGGCCATTATTCAGCCTACCACACCCATTTTGCAGATGGAGAACTTTGGCTCAGAAAGGTGAAGTCTCTTGCCCTTGACCAGAGTTTGATGTCAGGAGATGTGCGGTTTGACAAAGCTCTACAATAGCCAGGTAAGGGTTCTTCCCTGCAGGGGTGTATGGACAGGGGAGGGGCTCGGACCTTCAGGGGTAGGCTGCTCTGGTCTCAGGTGATCTCCTTGGCCTGGGGAGAGAACAGGGGCAGCTAAGGGCAGAATCTGGCGAAATCAACTGCTGCTAACCCATTCAGGCAGACCCTTGGACACAGGGCTGGACAAAGCAGGACTTCTCAAACTCTTCTTGCCCCAGAGGAACCCTGGGGATGAGAGACATGGGCACTGGGGGCTCCGGAGCAAACCATTTCTTGCCACCTTCCCCTTCCCGCCCTCCATGTATTTTTACTTCTCACGCCCACTGCCCTTGGCTTTTGGAACAGGCTGTGGCCTGCAGAGGGAGGATAAGAAGCGACTGGGAATTTACTGTCTCTCCCGTCTCCCCCAGGACTTGTCCAAAGACTGAAAGCATGAAAGCACTGTCCCCTGACCCCGAGTGGGGACAGCTCTAGCCCTAACGTACACTATGGTGTCCCCTGTGGGATCAGGCTGCGGCCACCCTCCCAGGACAACACCTGAAATCCCACCCTGCTTGGCTTCCCCTCCGGACCCCCACTCCTTTACAGCCCTTCCCTTGCAAACGGATCTTCATCTCAGAGGCAGTTGCTGGAACGCGCCAGAAGGTGGGCCACCCCTCTGTATTGTAAAACATCCTGCCCCGCGACATACCCATGCCTTTTAACCTGAAAGTATCATCCGTAAATAACCTTCAGGCGGGGTGCTCCACGACAGGGTTGTGGTTCGAGTGCCCCTGCACTTCTGATGTGGGGGTCAAGGGCAGAGGGCGGTGATGTTTGCAGCTCTGGGTACCTTCATGTGTCCCACCCGCACCCCTGCCCCCAATATTGAGCGATCACGACTCCAGCCACAAAGGCAGGCCACACAGCACACTGGACCCTGACCTCCTTGTTCATATCTCTTTATTGAAAAATTAAAGTCATAAGCTCTGTATATAAATACACTGACGTCACTGGTCACCTGCAAGGCCTCTGGGATAGGCTAGGGGTGCAATGGGAAGCTGGGGTCTTGGGTCCCCAGGGGTGTGGAGAGGGAAATAAATAATAAATACCATGGGGGACAGGGGGCTAGGAGGAATGGGGGTATAAATGGGGGGGTGCTTGATGCTTATTTGTGGCACTGAAGGCCCTGCAAGATGCCCCCCCTACCCCAGCTGGGGGCCGTGTCCATGAATTCTCATGTGACCTCACTCTAGACAAAGGCCAAGGCATCTGGGCATAGGCCAGGTCATAGCTGGACAGGGGGCACCGTGACCCCAGTCAGCGCAGAGTCGAAGGCCCTGGCAGACTGCAGGTGGACGTGCCAAGACACAGGTGCTCTGCCCTACCCTTCATCTCTCCCTTTCCTGAAACCCACCCTTGGCCATGGCAACAGATCCTGACCTGACCTTCTGTTTGCTCTGCCTGGCTCTCTTCTCCCGGCTGGTCCAGCGGGCCAGGAGGGAGTGGGGGTTGTCTTCCTGCTACCCTGGCCATGCAGCTCTGGCCCAGCAAGGAGCGTAACAATGTCAGGAGGGAGGAGGGACCGGGGCCAGAGGCTGGGCAGCGGTAGGAGGTCCTCGGCTCCTAAAGCATCACATTGAACTCGGTGACCAGAAAGTCGATGTAGTCACACTCCTTGGTCTTGAAGGCCTCTGCGATGATGCGTGCGGCTTCCCGATGCTCCTTGCCCCGAAGCGTCAGCCCATTCACTTCCAGGATCACGTGGCCCACCTTGAGCTGCCCACAGTTGTGGGCTGAGCCGCCTCTCTGTGGGGGCGAGACACAGGGCAGAGGCCCGCAGGGCGCCTGAAGGCCAGGCTGGCTTGGCTTTGACCACCCACGGAGTCAGGCCTGACGTGGCCAACCAGGCAGCTACAATCTGGGTGTCCACTGCCCTGATTAGGAAACTGAGGCTCAGGGAGAGCAAAGGTCTTACAAGCCTGGGTCTGCCCTTGGGTGTTGGATCACTGCTGGGGGCGACACACCCGTGGGATGCTGGGAAAACACTCCAGATGCAGGAAGAGATCGTGGAGTGGGGTCCCTGGGGAAGTACCTGAATTGTGACGATCCTAGGCAGGGGCTGGCGGGTGTTGGCGCCACCCTCGATGGCGATGCCCAGGGTGGCCGCACTTTTCTCCACTCGGACCAGGGTGGATGTGGGCTCCAGGAGTCCGGGCTGCGGGTACGAAGGAGAGCAGCAATGGAGGCCTTCTCAGTGGATAGGCCTGGCCACGACACACCTTTAGGTCGCATTGGGAGCCTTCGGTATGCCGGGCAGTAAGCTAAGCACTCGGTGTCCTCAACTCTTAATTGCTACAAAAGTACCCAAGGTTCGGGACATTAAGGGGCAGCCCAAGGCGGCACCTGGCGGTGGCACTAGAACAGGGATCCAGGTGTCAGCCACCGCGCCATGTCGGGACTGAGCTTTAAGATTCTCGAGACCAACCTCCAGTGCCCGGCTTGTCAGTATCCCAGCAAAGGCAGGACTTAGTCGGGGCCTCTGGCCTACCAGAGCATTGTTCCCAGTACCCACGCCTGTCCAGTGTGGGGCTCTCTCGACAGTCTGTGGTCACTTGTCAAGCAGAACCCTCGTCAGGGACTTCCTGTTCTTCGCCTGGGGCCTGCTTTCCCCTCACCCTCTGTGACCCTCTCTTCCTCACTTACCGGTTTGGTGGCCCCCTCCGTGCTCCTCTCGTTCCGAGGTGGCTCCTTGCTACTCCTCTTGGTGGATGCCATCTGTCTGCCTCGGCCGGGGGCACTGGCCTCTATCTCACCAGCGTCCACACCGCTGTCCTCGCTCAGAGTCTGCCCACTGTCTGAGAGCTGTGAGAGCGTGGAGGCTGCTGGGCGTGGGGAACAGAAGGAGAGTGGTGATTTATACAGCTGGGGTCAGGGAGGGCTTCCTGGAGGAGGTGATGAAGCTGCAGACTGGAAGGCTGGGGGGACTCCCTGGGCAAAGACTGAGGGGGTGGGGGAGAAAGCTGGAGGGCAGGGAGACTTTCCCCACCCTTCCACCTACTGAGACCTGCCCTTCCAATGGGGCCTGGCCCCAAGACCACCACCACCACTTCCAGGATGTCTGCCTTGACTGCCCCTAGTGTAATGATTAAAACAGAGATCAGAAAGCAAACTTAGCCCACAGATGTGTCTGTTTTTTAAACACATACAATGCTGTCAATTTTTAATAGTGGACCAACACATTCATATTAGGAGATTTCATATAAAATTTAAATGTCTAGCTTCTTGGGGAAAAAAAAAAAAAGGAAGGTCTTCCATGGCTGGTCTGTACTGGGCTCGGCCCCAACTGGCCTAAGCTGAATGGACATGTGCCCCTTTGGCTCACTAGTCAACCTAAGCTGCCTCACTGTGTGTGCAGTGGCCTCATCCCTGAGCGAGTTTGATACCCTGTGCTAACACACTCTGGAGTCTAGCCGGTTGGATTCGAATTCCCTCTGACCAGCTGTACAGCCCTGGGTGAGTTACGCAGCCGCCAGGGGCCTCATGTTCTCGTTCTAATCTGGAGCAACGATGCCTACCCATTGGGGTTACCATAAAGACGAGCAGATGTGATGTATAGAGTGGCGCAGTCCAGAGAACAGACTCGTGCTAGACCGCCTGGCTCCGCAATGGCTTTCTGTGCCTCTTCATCCAAAAAATAGGAATAGTAACAGTACCAGCCTCTCAGGAGCGTTGGTGGGGGCTGGGGACCAGGTGAGTTGCTGATACAGGCAAAGTCCCTCGAACGGTGTCCAGCACACAGGCAGTGCTGCGTAAAGGTTAGCTCTTGATCGTGTGTGCCCAGCTCAGTGCCAGGTCTAGAGGCAGCAGTGACCCATCCATGATAGCCTGGGTTTATCACCACATCTGCCTGTTCTCCCTTAGCCGCTCTCCCTCACCAAGCCCACCAAGCGCAGGGACCCTGCATTCTGCATGGCACACAGCAAGCCCTCACCTTCCCTGGCCGCAGCAGGGCCCCACATATCACTTTAGCCACAAGGTGGCAGCAGAATCCAACAAAATGCACCTAACTGGGCGAGGAAGAGACCCAGAGCCTGCAGAGAGCTCAGGCTTTGGGAGTGAAAAGCTGGTTCTGCCTTTCCTGCCACCTCCTTGGCTGGACTCCTCTGGAAGCTCAGGGGCTGCAGCCTTGGGCTGGCTTCCTGGGTTCCTGGTAGGTCCACCCTGCACTCTGACTCTGAAGCCCCAAGTCAGGAGAACCTGAGGGGTCCACCTTTCCTCCAGCACCTCACAGTGCCAAGCCCAGGGGTACAGATATCATAGAAGCCCCCCACCCCCACTGCTGCCCTCAGCAAGCTCAGTCCGATGGAGAAGACAGATGGGGAAAGGTGGCCCGGGCTGGGGGCTCAGGAGGAGGAGCGCAACCCTCACCGCAGCCTGGCAGGGCTGTCATCGTCACCTCCATTCTAGCACAGACAAGCAGCTCAGAGAGGCACAATGCCTGCCCCACAGTCACACAGCTAGGACATGGCAGAGTCAGGACTTGCGCTCCTGTCTCTGTCTCCAAAGCCCCTCGACGTGGGCTCCGGACCCTCTTCCCCAGCCACCCTGACCCTGAGGGAGGAACACCTGGGCTAGAAGACCCCTCGCTGGGTGAGCACCTGTTCCACCTTCACTGTATTGATGGGCAAACCCAGAGGGGACGACCCCCCTCCCAAGACCACACAGTGGCACTAGAGCCCAGCCAGCCCCCAGTGTCTGCGCACACTCACTGCGAGTCTGGGGCAGCGCCCTCACTTCGTTCACATCCGGCTCGCTGTCCGGGCGGTGCACCTCCACCATAACGAAGTGCTGGTTTGTGCCTGTCTGCTCTGGGCGGCCCAAGGGGGAGGGCGGTGGAAGGCAGCCCCCAGCCAGCGTGGCCTCTGCAGGGGGGCTTTTCAGGTGCGGGGGTGACTGGACCCGTGGGAAGGGGCCAATGGGGTGCTGGTTGACCAGGGCTAGATGGGCATCCAGTGGCCTCTTGGCACCAGGCTTGGCAGGGGAGACGGAGGCGTAGATTGGGGAGGAGGGCGCGTCCTGTGCCGAGGGGGCCTCTGGGGCTGGTGTGGCGCCCGCCGGCGGGCTGCGGTTCCGTGGAGCTGAGAAGATGATGCCCGAGTGGGAAGATGCGGAGGAAAGTGGCTTTGTGTCCTGGCTTCCCGGCTTCCTCGGCTGGGCCAGAGGTGGTGGGGGAGGAGGCAGCTTGTAGCCAGGCAGCCCCTCAGCTGCGGATTTGACATCATCCTGCCAAAAGACCCAACAGGAATAGAAGGAGTCAGAGCCCATGGCGGCTAGAAGAGGGGAGATCTGACAGCCGAGTGGGCCCAGCCCGGCTGGAATTCTGTCCCAGCTCTCTCGGCTCTTGGCCACACTGCCCTGAATAATGCAACACCCAGTGGAAAACTTCTCCCAGCATCTCAGCAGCTGATAAGCATCGGGATCCTGGCTGCATCCCTGGGGACGGCACCGTTACCTTTGGGAATTAAAGTTCTTGGCATCAGCCAGGGCTTGTCACAGGGAACAAAACTTAATTAGAGTTGGGATGCAGAAAATGGAAAAACAAAAAAAGGCACTTCTTTGGCTTTTCTTTTCTTTTTCTTTTTGGCTTTTCTTTTTAGGGGATTATCTTGGCTACTAGAAATGGGAGGTGTGACGGGTGCTGTGTGGCCCCGGGCAAGGCACTGCACCTCTCTGAGTGCGCCCCTGGGCAATGGGAAAACTGCACCTGCCAGCAGAGTTGTGGGATGTGAGCAGCAAGGTGTATCAGGGGTTAGCAAGGCACCTCCCACCCGGCAGGTGCTGGGTGAGTGGCAGCTACGATTACCGTCATTACTATTCCCCTCCGCCTGTGCCAATACCCAGCGCTCGCATATCTCTGACGGCAGCACGGGCGCTGTTCCAAACGCGCGGCTTCAGTTAACTAGTTCATCCCTGCAGCAAACGTGTGGGCTAGTAGTCTCCTCACACCCCTCTTATCTCCATCTTACAGATGGGAAAGCTGAGGCGCAGAGAGGTTAAGAGACTTGGCCAATGTCTCAGAGCCAGGGGCAGAGGTGGTATTTGAACCCAGGTAGTCCGGCTCCAGAGCCCAAGCCACTCGAAAGTTATTTGGGTCAGAATCACAAAGTAATGCTGCCTGGACTGCTGGTGCATGCACGTGGGCATAAGGTCGTGTTTGGCTTCCATTTCCAGCCCAGTACTGTTACCTCTTCAGGGAGCTCTCTCCATGCGCCCCGTGTTTCAGCAGTCACTGTGAGAATGTCCGGACGACACACCCAAAGTGACGCTAACTGGGCAAACAAACAGCCTGACAGCCCCACCTAAAATGCCAGAAGGAGCCGTCCCGGCCCCCACTAGAGAGAGCAGAGGGACACCGTGTGCGCAGGCCTGGGACCGCATCTGAGAGCTCACCGCTGGGTTCTCTCTCCTCCCAATGGCGCTCACCAAGGAGCCAGCCCCCAGGTGGCAAAACACAAGAACAGGCAGAGAGCCTTACCAGGGACACGTCTGGGAGACTGTTCATATTGCCCTGGACAGCCTCGCCAGTTTCCTCCACGTCCAGAGTGTTCTAGAAATGGACGAGAAAACAATGTGAGCAAATATAAGCCAAGAGGGAAAAACCAGACTCCAAAATCTATGACCCTGACACCTTCACGTGGCTTCCAAGACGCCTGACATGCCCCAATCTGTTGGAATCTATTTTATGCGTTAAAATTCATGTCAATTTCCTTGCTGGTCATTTTGAAATCAATTTTTGAGACCTGCTGATTATTTCCAGGCCTCCCCAGAACTCCCCAGAGACGCGGTGGGGTGGCTCTGGCCTCGCCTGGGAATTCCTGAAGTTCGGTGCTGCTCAACGCGCTCCGTCCACAGCTGCAGACCCCAAGGGCCCCCTCTCCACCGCTTGTCACAGAGTCCCAGGAAGGTGTGCAAATGGCAGATGGAAATGAGAGGTGGATGGGGAGAGTCAGTCCCTCTCCCTCTCCTAATTCGAATGGTTTTAGTAGTGTGAAGAGGGGTGGTTAAGGTTTAAATGGACCTGACTTTGCAAAAATGCCCATTTCCTCCTTCCTTCTCTGATTCACCAGAAGAAGCCCCATGCCCTCTCAGGTGAACCTTAGCTGCCGAAAGTCCATCTCTAGGCCTTTCCTGGGAGGCTGAGCAGTGCTCCTCTTTAAACTGGCTCTCCTGAGGGCTCGGGGGAGCCATTTCTCCACCCCACAGAGCCTCGATGGCAAAGCCTTGGTCACCAACACCTAGCTCAAGTCTCAGGTGCAGAGAGCAACTCTGCCTGCGCAGTCTCAATGCTCTAGACTGCAGGGCCTGGGACCCACAGATGGTAAGACATGACCCCTGCCTTCAGCAGTCTAAAGACAGTGGGGTTGACACAAACAAGCACAGAGGACGCTGCACAGAGTGCGGAAACATAGACATATAATGCAGCTGGGCAGAGGTTATCAAGGAAGGCTTCCTGGAAGAGGGAGCACAGCTGAAAGCTGAGTCTTGTGGACAAGCTGGGCAAAGGAGGGAAAGATGATTGTTTCAGAGGAAAGGGCATCCACAAAGCAGAAAGGATAGAGGATATTTGAGAATCTTCCAGAGGTTCCGTAACAGTCAAGCATGGAACTACCTGAAGCTGAGCCTGAGGGCAGTGGGTTGCCATGGAGATGTGGTCAAGATTGCCTTCCGAGAAGTTCCCCTTTGCTCACTTCCTCTCAAGCTGCACTTGAACAATGCAGGCATGTCAGGGCCTCCACACGAGCTGCTCCCTCTGCCTGGAACATTCTTCCACTCAGCATCCACAGAGCATGCTCCATTCGCTCACCGCCAAGACCTTACTCGAAAACCGCTTCCTTGAGGTCCACCCTGACAACCCACCATCAATCACAACCCCCAGCTCCTGCTTTACTTTCCTCCTTTGCACTGACCACTGTTCTTCACCCAGCGGCCAAGATGTAATCCTTGAGACACAAGTCAGATAATGTCCCTCCCCAGTCATAATCCCTCAGGGCCTCTCCTTCTTGCTTGAGGAAGTTCCAAACTCTGCACTCATTCTGCTACTCCTCCCACCAACTGGAGAGAACAGTCCTGCCTCGGTGCCTCTGTGCTCACTCTGCCTCTGCCCACAGGACCAGGCTCACTCCCGCACTGCATTTAGTTCTGACTCAGCAAGGCCTTCCTGGACCACCCCTGTCTCAGACAGCCCCCGCCCCTCCCCACCCCGCCCCCATGCTAACCCCTGACCTTGCTTCATTACCACCTGATGTCATACCATTAATTTGCTTATTGTCTGTCAGCAGGGTAAAAACTCCTCTGAGAGGCAGGACTTGCAACTACCTGGTCCCTGCTCTGTCCTCAGTGTGCAGGGCAGTGCTTGATAAATATTTATTAAGCAAATTAATGAATCCATACTTGGACTGATGAGCAAATGAAATCAATCAGTCACTCTGGCTGCCACAGGGAGGAGGCCTGAGCAGGCAGAGAACCCAGTGAGGTGGCTACCGAGGTCACCGCGTCGACAGAGCATTCGCGGCGGCTTGAATGCGGGTGAGGGCAGTAGGTGGGGACGGAGGCTTCTGGACTCCCCACCTGCTCGCGCAGAGGCCACCCGGGCATCCACACTGATCCCATCCCCAGGGGTCCTCCCAAGGCCTGGAGCACTCTGCGTGGACGGAGGGCACATATCGCGGAGACCTGTCACGGGAATCCACCGATGGCTCTGAGACTCTCCCTCCCAGTCTCAGTGGTGCCTCGTCTGGCCTGTGACGCCTCTGGGTCAAAGTCAGGCTGGGACAACGGGCCCATTTACCAACAAAGCGGAGGCTCACACGCAAACCTCGGCCTCCTGACAGGCTCCTGCCGCCTCCGACTTCGCGTCCTGCACACTGCCTCAAAGGGAGATGCTGTTGGCACCCTCAGGGATGCAAGGACAGCTGGGGATCCTCGTGGAGGGGGAGTGATGGTGCTGCTCTCTTACCCTCTGACTAGTGGCACTGGTTCTGGGATCACACCCGCCTCTGCCACTTACAGCTGACTCATGGTGGGCAAGTCCCTGAGCTGCTCTGTGCCTCAGTTTCCTCATCTGTAAAATGGGGTAACAACAGCCCCTCCCTCACAGGGTTGATGTATTAACACTAAACAATGCTCAGAATGGAGCCTGGTGCAGTGCACAAGGGGAGGTGGCTGTTACCCACACCAGAAGCCTGAGATTTTGCAAATGTGCTTCCACAACCGAGGAGCTGCAAGACACCCCCGGGCTCTGTGTGAACACCTCGATGGAAAGGATGCGGCAGCTTCCCATACACCCCCCAACCTCCAACACCAGGATGGCCCAGTGCTCCCTGGACGATGCGGACCATCTACAGCGAACGTGAATGGCACGGCGGGGCTGGTGACACGCAATGACTTCCCGAGAGTTGGCAGTCACAGTGCTGATCGCAGCAGGAGACACAAAGAGGGTCAGGAGCCTGGGAAGTGCCTACAGCAAAGACAAGGGCTTCCACACAGCCCAATATAGCTCTGTCACCTGCTCCCGGAACTCAACCTGCAGGCACCCTCGGGACGCAGATGGCAGTGCACGGTGGGACCAAAGACACGGGATTCTGTCCCGTCTAGCATTTATTTAGTCGGCAAGCATTTGTCAGGCAGCCTTGACTTACGAGGGGAGCTCATGGGGATAAAAGATGAGTGGGTCACTGTGTCCCCAACACCAAGCAGAGCTCCATGCACTGCCCCAAAACTCCTGCTCAGGATCACCGATGGGGCTGGCAGTTGTGACAGGGCCCGGGAGAGGGGAAAGGAAGGCCCCAGAGCCTGACAACACAGCGTGTATTTGCTGAGCACGGGGTGGGGGGGAGGCTGTGACTCTGTGTTAGAAGGCAGGAGGTCAGAGAGCTACAAACTGGAGGGCCTACTGTGTGCCAGGCCCTCTACTTGGCATTTCATTTACACGATCTCATTTGATTCTCAGAGTGAGACAGGCACCCTGACTGTCCCTGGCCCATGTCTTTTATACATAAGCTCTGAGAGGGAAGTGATTGTCCAGGGTCACAGCCATTTTACAGCAGATCAGCTTTCTAACCAGGCCAGGGTGATCCCAAAGTCCATGCAGCCCTACCCGACCCCAGAACTGGATAGGGCCATGATACTGTAGGCACTAGACGGCCCCAGGAACGACTGTCTCCAGACCAGGAGAGAACACAGCCATCTCTGGCCCCTAGCCTCAGCCATTTTCTGCTACTAATGGCATCCTGGAGCCAAGAGTGAGGCAGGCATGGAAGGGGGAGGGGGTAGGAGGAGCAGGACAAACGGCCAGCTCTGGGAGGGAGACCTGAAGTGGAGCAAATGGCAGACGGGCCGGAGCCCAGCCCGGCCAGACTCCATCTGCTGAATCCAGACGCTCAGGTGCCCCGAGTCCCCAAGCCATGTTCCTTGTGCATCTGAAATAGCTGCAGACAGCAGGCTAAGAACCCGGGGGATGCGTCAGCAGAAACGCTCGCGGAACAGGTTTCGAGGAGGATCAAGGTCAGAGCTCACGCGGGATCCTGGCCATCCCTCACCCCAGCTTCTCGGAGCCCCTTTTCTCCTGCACCCACTGAGGCCAGAGCCCAGCTAAAGAATTAGACCTGGTGGGATCCTTCACCCATTCCACAGCTGAGATGATTGAGGTTCAGAGAGGGAAGGCCACCTGCCCAAGGTCACACAGCAAGGAGGGGGCAGATAGCTGAATCTCATTTAAGGTCTGACTGTTATCCAGACTGCTTCCCATAAGGGCCAGGATGCCCTCAGCACCTGCTGCCCCATCTCTTCTGTCCTCCAATCTGTGGCGGTTCAGAAACTTCCCTTCCCTTTGGAGAAAAAGAACCTCCTTTGTGTCTGAGTTGGCCCAGTCAGGTCTCAGATATCCCCGGAGTCTGGTTTGAAGGAATGGTGGGGACACCATGAAATGAAGTGATGAGGGGCAATCACCTGTGCCGACCTCTGCCAGCAGGACTCCTGATCCTGGAAATGCAGGTGTTGCGGGCCCAGGTGCCACCTCAGCAAAATGAGCCCCCTCCCACCCCTCCCTCCAGCCCAATTCTCTGGTTTCTAGGCCTCCTTCCCCTCATTACAATGGGAGGGCTCTTACATAAAGGTGCTATTTTCAGCCCTTTGTTCTTCTTGCTGCTTTACTCTGATGTCAGGACAACAGGCTCCCCTCTCCAACCCCCCCAAATGCTCAAGGACAGGCCCAAGGCTGGGTGGTGCTCCCCTTTCTGTAAATGGAAAAACTGAGGCACCGAGTCGCAGAGGCTCCTGGAAGGTCACAGGACACAGGGAGACACAAGGAGGGAAACCAGAGAGGGAGAAGTGAGAATAGAAGGAAAAAGAGAAGAGGACTTGGGAGAAAAGGCCTAGAAGGGGGAGCAAAGGGAGAGAGAAAGGGGAGGTAAGAAAAGCAGGGCACGGAGGCACGGCCAGAATCGGGGCTGGGGAAGAGACGCTTGTCACTCCAGGGAAGGCGGAGTGGCGGGAGGGCCAGGACAGCAATGTGAGCGGGTACAGCCAGAGAGTCCTGAGGTCTCTGGGGGCAGTGGGTCTGCCCAGGGTGCGGGGGACAGGTCTGCATGTCCTAAGGGTCACAGGGCCAGACGCGGGGGTGACGGCCATGCCGGGCAACAGCACATCCTGCTCCTGACTTCTCCAAGCATGGGGCGCGGTGGAAGTCTGCAGCTGATGGGGAAGGCCCTGGGAGTGGACTGGGAGGGGGACAATCCCAGAGCAGACGACTGGAACCCATGCTCTCTGGGTGGCTGAGACCATGGGAACCGCCCTGACGCCAGGCTGCCACCCCCACTGTCATGTTTGACCACCAAACCACAGAAGCCGAAAAGTCCCTGGGAAGCCTGTGCACGAGCCCCTCCCTAAATGAGGGGGCGCCGCCTTGACCCGCAGGAGCCTGTTCGTCGTAGACAGACAGAGCTTCCTTCTGCCCCACGGCAGCTCCTTTCCCCCGACTCCCCGCGGCCCACCACAGTGGTCCTGGAAAAGGATGTCACTCAGTGGACAGAGAGTGTGACCCAGAATCTCCAGGGCAGGGCTGGAAGAGCCCTTAGGACACCCGTTGGAAACCAGGGCTCCAGAGGGAACGCAGGGGCACGCACCTGGCTGGGGGAAGACACCGCCTCTTTCCCCTCATTAACCTCTCACTGGAATGTAGCATCTCCTTCCACCATGAATAGAGGCGACCCAGCCCAGCAGATCCGCAGCACCTGTGACGCCGACACCAGCCTAAGTCACAGACCTTTCGTATCACATTCCGGCTGTGGCTCGGGCCACAAAAGCCCATTTATGCTTGCCACGGCCTCCGATTACAGCCCTCACTGACGGGCCGGTTATTGGGCATGCTAATAAAGAAGCGCACTTGTTCCAATTGGTTTTGGCATTTTGAAAATGTCATTTCCTTAGGATTTGTTTTCTTTATGATTCTATGTACATGCTTTATTTTTCAACATTTAAAACTTATTCTGAGAAGGCTTTGCTCGCCTGCCAGAGGGGTCCCTGGCACAGAAAAGGTAAAGAGCCTCTGTCCTGAGTCGATGCTCGGTCCAACTGCAATTTTCTACCCCGGAGCACAGGGGCTCCAAGAGCAGCAGGGCCGGCCCGTGTCCCAACAGGCCCTGACCCCGTGGACTTGGCTCTGCTCGGAGGAAAGGGCTCCCAGCCCCGGCTCCCCTCGCCCAAGTGCCCACCCAGGGACGCAGATGCTCTGAAAAGGACTGGCTGGGAGGAATGTTCCTATTTCAGACACCAATGGGCTGCTCCCCTCAAGGGGAAAAGGACACCCCAGCTTTTCTGTGCCCTCATCTGGGCACTAGGCAGCTTCCTGGGACGGGCAACGTACCTGCGGAGCTATTCTACGAACCAGCAACGTACCTGCACACTTGAACAGCACCTGAAAAGTATACCTGCTCATCCAGAGAGCACCTGACAATGTACCTGCATACCTAGACAGGGACACCCTCACCCAGCCGCCCCTCTGAGCTCTCTCCACACAAAGACGACGCATCTTAAAAGCCGCAAACAGGACCGTGTCACTTTCTTACTGAGGACCCTCGATGGTTTCGAAATTAAACTCTAGTCCCTGGCACCTCCTGCTGCTGACACCTCCCCCCGCACTGCCCCCCACCGCAGTCCCAGCACTCGGGTCCCACCGACCTCCTAGAGTTCAGGGCCCTTGTCCTGCGACTCCAGACGCCAGTGCAGACATCTGCCCTGCAGGGCCCCGGCTCGGTCAGGGCCCCGGCCCCCTGCTCTCACAGCACCCTCCGACCACCCTCAGAGTGTGAATTACGCAGATGATTTGATTTGAGGCTGCTTCCCCGAATGGACAAATGGACGTGCTAAGCTCCAGGACGACAGTCACCTCTGTCTCTTGCTTATGGCTGCCAGAGTCTGGCAGGGAGGAGGCGCTCACAAAAGCTTGCTGAGTAAGAGAGTGAGTGGACTGGTGGGTTCCTCCTGCTCCCCACAGGGCCTGATGCAGGCCTGAGCTTCCCCACCCCTCTTTTGGCCTGGATGCAGGGGGCATAGAGGCTCTCGGGGAGAAGGCTGGTGCAGCAAAGGGCTGGCAGCCACCCCCAGGTCCCCTTTTCACCTTCCTGCAGGGGGAGAAGAGCGGTAAGGCCTTTAGGGGCAGGGGCCCTTCCCTGACATCCGCAGGCAGGCCCAGGGGGCCTCTTCCCAGCACAAGAGAGGCCTGGAGCACAAACACTCTCAAATCCAGGTGAAAAGGGGCTGCGGTAAGGCTGGGGCAAGTCCCAGCTGCCACCCCAACCTCAATGGCACCTGCTCTGTGGGTACAAGGCTGACTTTGACCTCTACAACCCCTTTTCCTCTGCAATGACCTTTGCCAGCCTTTAGAGTATCAATAGAATTGACTTCCATGGACTCCACGCCTTCAAGTCCACTCTTGATCTCACGGAATCTTCAGGACAACCCACAGATAGGTGGTTTTGGCAGCCCAGGAGACAGATGCAAAAACTGAGGCTCCAAAGCTTAAGTCACCTGCCCAAGGTGGCACAGCTACTAGTCAGGAGATCGTGTGTGAGGTTCCCAAGCCCATGCGCTGATGCCCCTCTGCCACGGCCTGGGATGCACGAGATGAAGAATTCCGCAACAGTCAGGCAAGGCCTGCCTTCTTGCACTCAGCTCTCCTGGCCGACTTCATTATGGGAGGGGAATGATATTGTTTGGAGGCAGCAAAAAATTCCCAGGGCTGAGTCTCTATTAGACAAATGGGAAATAAACACAATTTGTTGGTGGGGGAGGGCTGCACCTGATTTCCATTGATCGGCTGCATCTGGTTTGAAGGAAGAATGGCTGCAGGAGGAGCCACATTTGACCTAGAATTGATAAGCATGTCGCCTGATCCAGGGGATTCAGGCAAGACGGAAACTGGTTCCATTTGGGGCAACTGTCTGGGGCATCTGGGTCACTGACAGCCAGCTGCCAGCCACCTTGCCTGTCTGACTGCCAGGCAAAGCACATTTTCCTGTGACAAGGGAGGCAAACGTTTAGAAGGCCGGAGTGTTAGAAGAGAGTCTTGAGTGGCCAGGACTGTGGTTTCCCTTGTTTCTGCTCCACACTTCCTGGGCCCCAACTCTGTTCCAGGCCCTGGGCTGGCCCTGGGGACACAGACAAGAGGAAGATGTGGTCCCTGCCTGCACCCCACTCTTCCTGCTTACTGGGGGAGACACACTCCGGGAGAGGTTGAAGCACCGTAACCAGCATTTTATTTATTTTCTTGTTCGTTTGGTACGTGACATGTATTTTAATGGAGGTATGAGGTGCACATGAGCTCGATGAGATCAAGGATTTGGGCCATAAGAAATGTTTTAGGTTGTTGTCCATCCAGATTTGGGGGTTGTCTGTTACTCAGCATCACTGCAGCCAAAGCTCACTAATAAATGACACAGTTGCAGAACAGAGCCTGGCACTTACTTTAGTGGTGAATACAGATTACAGTCACACCTTGGTACTTGTCAGCTTCAGAACTCATTAGACCCTGTGCTCATTGCATTTTGAGGAGAAAAAAATGTTTCAGCGCTCGTTGCACTTGCTAGAACTTGTATGAGTCACGACGCTGCCCGGCAAGAGAAAAAGCTTCATTGTCTGGTGCCCAGCGGTTTGGACTCCCGTCAAGAGTTCCGGGACAAATTAATGACAAGCACTGGGGCACCGCTGTGTTTTATAGGCTCAGGCTCTGGAGCAATGCCACAGCCCTTGTCCAGGTGCGCAGGGAAGTGGTGGGAGCTTAGAGCTGCCACTCCTCCCCGTGCCTCCCCTCAAGCACTTCCCAGCAGCTCCCAAGAGACAGGAATCTGAGTCATATAGGTGGGGAGACTGAGGCCAGCGGTGGGTGAAGGGCTTTCCTGAAGGCACACTGCATGGTGGGTACAGAGCAGAGGAAGGGTATGGAGCTCCTGACTCCCGGGGCCTGGTGCCCGGTACTCCTGCAGGAGGACTTCCGGGAGGAGGCATTTCTGTCCCGTGGCTCCACACACAGGCAGCAGCACGAGGCGTCTGGTCCGAGCCCCGCTGTGTGTGTGGAAGGGGGTGGTGCGCAGGAGACCCCGAGGCCAGGGCTAACCGGGCAGCGGGAAGAGCTGGTGCCTGCAGTGCTCGTCCTCAGTCTCTCAGCAGCTCAGGCTGCGACCCCCCAGGCCCTTCCTGGGACTGAACCTGGGCTTGGGACAAACCCACCCTCGTCTATTCTCAACAATCAGAGGCGTCTTGTTCAAACTAGGGCAGACCAGGTCAGCCTGGCTCTAACCTGCCAATGGCTCCCGTCTCCCTGAGGGTCAAAGTCAAAGTCTCCAGCCCCTGATCTACCACTGCCCTTCGCAGCACTTATCCAGCTCCGGTCTTACAGCCCCCGGGACTTTGCTCGCACAGTCCAGGCTCACTCCAGCCTCAGGGAGCACTTGCTGCTCCCTCTGAAGCGCTCTCCCCGGGCAGCGAGCAGCGTGGGCATGGATAGTGCCCCCACTCTTCCCATCTATACTCAGGAGTCACTTCCGGACCACCCCTCCCCCTCCCCAGGTCCCCTTCCTGCTTACTTTTCCCCTTAGCGCTTTTCACCACTTACACTGTGTCTTTCAGTTGTTTATCTCACATCCTGGCATGACCCTAATTCCATACTGGAAAGGATTTCCTTGTTGTTCACTACTGTATTTCAGCACCCAGAACTGTACCCAGCACGCACTCAGCCAGCACTGATGACAGGACAGCCAGAAGAGGAGGAGGGAAGCAGGAGACAGACAGACAGACAGGCAGACAGATGCTAACAAGCAGCGGGCGGGCTCCTTCAGGGAGGCATTGCCACCTGACAGGCGGGGGTTAACGGCAGCAGCTCAGAGTCCAGTAGGCCTGGGGTGAACCCTGACCCTACCGCTCACTGGCTCAGCGACCTTGAGCAAGTCGCTCCTCCTCTCTGAGCTTCAGTTTTCTTCTCTGCAGAATGGCGATCATTGCAGTACTTGGCATTCCTAGTTACAGCGAGGCTTGAAGAACATGTGATTGGAAAGCGTTGTCCCAAGGCCATGCTCTTGACAAATCCCAGCTACTATTATTATTAACAGAGGCGCCAGTTACGGGCCAGGCTCTGTCCTGAGCACTGGGGACTTAGTGGGGACTGCAGACACAGTTGCTGCCTTCAAACAGCCTGTGGTCAAGGTGGATAACTAGCCATGCTGATAAAGATTAGAATATAATGAGATAAGAGCCATGACAAAGGGAAGTCCAGGGGGCTGGAGAAACCAGAGGTTAAAAGTCACCCCTCCCCAAGAAAATCAGGGAGGTCTACTCGGAAGAGGTGGCATGTGAGCTAAGGGCCAAAGTACACATAGGAGGCAGTCAGGCCATATAAAGTGGGAAGGAGAATGTCCAGACAGACACAGTGTCTGACATGTGAAAGGCTAAGAGGCTTCTCAACAGCTGCACAGAACAAAAATCACCATCCTCATCTTAAACTAGATCCTAAACCTGAGCTCAGAGAGGTAAAACCACTTCCTGAGGTCACTCAGCAAGGAAGTGACAGAACTGTGATTTGAACAGAGGGCATTCTCATTACAGAACCTGAGAAAACCCAGGGAGAGAGAGTGAGCACCAAGAAGAACCCTGGCTCCCTTCCAGGGCCGAGTGCAGAGCTAAGGGGGTGATGGGTGGGAAGGGCCTCAGCCCCCCACCTCTGCCCCAACTAAGGGACTCCCAGAGCCCCACCCAGCCGAGTGGACGGTACCTCCATCAGGTCTATAAGCCACAGCAGCCGTTCCTAGGGAGAGAGGGTGGGCAAAAGGCAAAAAGAAAAATACATCAAATAAATATTAGGGATGGAGTGGACACAGCAAAACCCCAAAACACATGCACGCTTGCACACACATGCATGCTTGCACACGCACATGCACACACACATGCAGAGGCAAAATAAACACAACTCTCTCTTCTCTGTACTTTGAATGCTTTGGGCAGAGATAATGAAGGGGTGGGGGTGGGGAGGCCCTGTTGCTACAACCAGCGCTGCCCTCTTCTAACTGCCTCCGTGAAGGGGTCCTCACTGCCCTGCAGAAATGACACTTGTCCTGGAGAACGGCCTTCAGGAGACGGCCGTTCACCCTGGGGCAACCCTGGGACTTTCCAGCAGGTGGGCTGGGGTCATTATTCCCATTTGGCAGATGTAAAAACTGAGGCGCGAGAGGTGACTTGTCCGAGGTCACACCTGCTTGTGAAAAGCAGAGCCTGAAAAAGGCAGAGCCTGTCCAGAAGACTTGGTCAGAGAAGACTTGGGTTTCCGGGAGGCCCAAGCACTGTGGTGGCCGAAGAGCTCAGAGTCTGAGAGACGGGGCCCTGGCTGAGCACGTGGAGGGCGCCCGGGGTCGGGTGAAGACTGGAGACACTTGGAGGCTTCTCCATCAGGACAACCAACTGTCCCAGGTCTCACTGAGACTCTGCCTCTGAGAGCTCCCATTTTGGGGTCCAGGAGCAAGAGTGCTTAAGAAACGCGACTATCCTCTGCCTTTCTGGGAGAGTGGTGAGGAATCCTTCCAGACAGAAAAGGAGAGTGGAGCTCAGTCAGATCTCCTGACCTCCCACTTGGCCCCCCAGCCACCCCTCCCCACCACTGACATGGAGGGTAATAACTGTTTTTTTCCCATCATGACTAGCAGGTCATTTCCTCTGCTCTTTCCTTGTAAGACCTCCTGGGATTAACTTGCCTCCAAGCATCCGGGGGGCGTAATCATGCCCTGAGATGGACCAGACACTTTTCGGGGGTTCTGGAGAGTGTAGGGCAAAACCAGGCTGGGCGTGGGGCTCCAGGACAAGAGGGCGTGTCCTGGGGAAGACCCCAATCACCAGGACCTCTGCCATGAACGCACCACTCAGCTTCTCGTGGCAGCCTCCCACGGGTTACCACTCTTGGTTCTATTTGTCGCACTGCCTGTGATTTTTATCTTTCTCCCCGAACCCGAACCCCCGGACTGTGAGCCCCATCAGCCAGGGCCACATCTGTTTTCTCCTGGAGCCCATGCCTGGCACGCAGCAGGCACTCAACTATTACTAGGTTTTACAGGTAAAGAAACTGAAAAGAGGGAGGAGGAAAAAAAGTACAAAGGAAAACCCATCAGCTTCCTAGAAATTAGACAGAACAATGACACAAAGAAAGAAAAAGAAACTGAGGCTCAGAAAGGCAGGCACATAGTTGGTGAGTGCTAGGATTTGAACCTGGATGGGTCTCACTCCGAAGCTGGTGCAGTCACCCTTCACCACCCGTGGGGGACTGCTTTCAGCCCCCCGCATGAACACCGAAACCCTCGGACGCTCGAGTCCCTCACAGGAAAGGGGACAGTGCTTGCATATGATCTGTGTTTGCACACAGGCTACAGCAGAGTACGCCCACGTGGCACTTCATTCGCATGAGTTCAGCGTAGTGCTCGACGCAGGGCAGATTCAACTTCTGCTTTTTGGAGCTTTCTAGGGTTTATGTTTCCAAATTATTTTCAGTCCATGGGTGGTTGCATCCGTGGATGTGAAACCCGTGGACGTGAAGGGCCGACTGTACCTTTGCTTCCCCGCTGGCCACGGTGCCCGGGACTGGGCAGGGACACTCACCCTGGCCGAGCTGACGGTGGTGGAGGTGCCGTGGCTGCCCGTGGACGAGCCCGTGTCACTGTAGGAGACCATGGAGTAGGTGTCGCCGGTCCCAGGGCCAGGGGGCTGGCGCGCCTTCATCGACTCGATCTCCCGCTTCAGCACCAGGTGATCGAAGCGGCCCAGGTCTTGGGGGGCAATGGTGCCTCTCACCTCGGAGAGCAGCGAGAACTGGAGGCGGGGACAAGTGGGGCGCTCAGCAGGGAGCCTCACCGGCAGCTGGGACAGCCCCTCCTACCCCAAATGACCTGCATGCAAACTCGACCACTGGCCTCCCCTTCTTAACCCACAGTGGCTCCCCACTGCCCTCAGGAGAAAGTCCAAACACGCTGGCCTGGATGCTGGGTCAGCATCATCTGACTCCACCTCCCTGGCATCTTAGCGTGAATGACTGCAACTGTCTGAACACCCCCGGAGCCCCTTCCCCCTACTTCTTTCCACATTGCACTTCCTCTGTGACATTTTCCCAAATGTAAGAGCTCCCACTAGATCCCATCACTTCTTCCTTCATGTGGGGCAGCACGGCAGCCACCTGGGGGCTTGTAAAAACTGCCGGTGGCCCATGCCCACCCACACATGTACAGAGTGAACCGGGCCAGTGTGGGGCCCAGGCATTGCTTTTTAGGAGCAATCCCGGTGATTCTCAGTGTGCACGCGGCACTGAAAGCTGCTGTGTGAGGCAGGGCCCCGATCCCAGGAACTTGAATTGACTGTCTCCCCAGGACTCTGTGGGCTTCCCTGGGGCAGAGGCTGTCTTGGTCACCAGTCTTTCCTCAGGGTTCAGTTTAGACCTGACTCCTTGTGGATTCTTGGTAAAGAAGTAGGGACAGAGGGGAGCAAGGAGGGGCGGGGAGCAGAGCCCTGGAGAGCTGCAGCCAGCCTGTCCCTTGCCCAGGGAGGGGTGCGGGTCACCTTGGCATGGGTGTTGAGAAGTTCGAACAGGGCCATGACGAGGGCGTCCACGGAGACACTGCCGCCGCGGTACTCCTCCAGGTAGTAGGCCATGGTGGCACGCTCCTGCTCGTTCAGCAGGTGCCGCGCCTGCTCCTCCAGCAGCACGCGCGTCTGGTTCCCCAGGCTGCTCAGGGTCACCTGGGAGCCGGCCGGCCCCTTGTAAAATCCCAGCTGAAAGACAGGAAGACAGAGCTGCTAGGGGCCAGGCCACGCCAGTGCCCACACAGCTGCTGTGGTCTCGGCCCTCCCGGCAAAGCCGCGGGCCACGTTCCCAGTACGTCCTGAGCATATGTGGCCTCGCACAGTTGCAGAATGTTTTACGGCTTACACGGCACTTTCATGTGTGTTATTTCCTCAGATCCTCGTGACCATCCAGAGAGGAGCCATGTTAGTAGGGTTCCCATTTTATTCTCTAGGTTTCAATATCTCCCTTGGTAAACTGGGGGTAATAGTAACTTGATTTCCAAAGTATAGCTCAGACGGGCACACACACACTGCACCCCCTCCCGCCACTGTCTCCACCATCAGTAGCTGTGTCTTGGATGCCACCAGTCTCCCCTCGGCCCCCCTCTCCCCGTCACCTACACACAGCCGCTGAACTGATCTCGGAAAAACACAGACCTCCTCCCTCTGCTCCCTGCTCAAGCACTTCGAGGGTATCCATCATTTTCGGTGAGAAACCAAGCCTCTTGTGTGGCCCACAAAACCTGGTGTGATCTGGCCAGGACCGCCGTCATCCTGGTCCCGAGCAGCCCCAGTTCACCGCACTCCCCCAGACTCTCCCTTCTTCCAACAAGCCCCGCCCTCGGCCTGCCCCCTGCCCTCCCCCCTCACCACGCAGGCCTGGCACAGCCCCTCCCGCTCCAGCGCCAGACTTGGATCTCACCGACTTCTGTGTAACATTTGGGTCCCAGCCCAAACACCAGGTCGCTACTTCAAACAGCCTGCACCCTGTTTTCTAAATTAGGCGTCTCATCTGTTATTCTCTCGGGACACCGAGTGCCTTGTCTTCATAGCGGTCGGGGAACGACTTTGGTGATTAGATATGTGTGCGTTTGTTTTGCTTGTACGTGTGCTGCCTTCACTGGGGGCGACCTCCGTGAAGGCAGGAGCCCGATCTGGTCTGTTCCCCGCTGGTAACCCCAGTGTCCGGGGCAGTGTTGGGTGGTGCCCACAGCCTGGTGGCACTCACAGACACGTGTGGGATGGAAGATGGACAGACAGACAGTCAGCAAGCTGCCCAAATGAATGAGATCATGTATGTGGGTCATGCGCACGCATGCCAGGTCCAGAGCTCCCCCATGGCGGCTGAGAAGCAGCCAAGGATGCCTGCGGACGGAGCGCACCCTACCTTGTCTGTCCCTTCCGTGGTGAGATCCCCGGGAAACCTATCAGGAAAGACAAGCACATTCAGCTGCAGGTCTGCGCAGTTCAGACGGGCACGGGCAGGGAAAGGGTCGATACGCAGCAGGAGGGGCACAGCTTTGAGAGAACTGTGGCTTCTACTCCGCTGGGGCTACTTAAGGGAACATGAACCTCTGGACAGACGGGCAGCTCCCGGCCTCCCAGTCAACCCACTCGGACGGCAATTCTAAAACAGGGCACGGCAGATTCAAGTTGTTTCCAACCCTCCAGGGGCGGGCAGGTAACGCAAGGACAGGAGAGAATAAGGGGCGACCTGCGGCTGCAGAGTCAGGCCAGTCCTGGCAGGGGGCGGGGAGGTGAACGGGAGCACTGGCGATGCAGCTCTCGAGCGCAGCTTGGTGTTCAGCACATTTTTGTGGGGAATAAAAAGGGGGCTCCAGGTGCCAGATTTCCTGATTTTTAAGAGGCAGCCAGAAATCCAGTGTTGTTTTTTTTTTTTCTGAAATGGGAAAGCTGGGATCTTTAAAATGTTGGCAAGTAATTTAAAACATTTATGGCACTGTGCAGGTTAAAAAGGAGAGAAGGAAGAGAGAGATGCTCGGGGGTGTGCTTGGCCTGGCAGGGGCATCACCCAGTCTGAGGCTTCTGACGGAAACCCAAAGGTGAGCCCTGGCCTGGTGGCTCCGTTGGTCGAAGTGTTGCCCTGCACACCAAAAGGCTGCAGGTTCGATCCCCGGTCAGGGTGCTTAAGGGAGGCAACCAATTGATGTCTCTCTCTCTCTCCCTCTGCCCCGAACTCTTGCTCTAAAATCAGTAAGTGTATCCTTGGGTGAGAATTAAAAAAAAAAAAAAAGGAATCCAAAGGTGACACATTACAATACTAGCAAGTATTTAGTCATCTAGCAACTAAGTCTCATTTTGAGACTTCCAAAACCCTTTCCTCTAGGTAACTTAGGAGACTCCCATTCACAGATCAGGGAGAGGGGTAGGGTTTATGACTCACTTTTCAGACAGCAACTAAGGGCCCCAAAATAAGGTAAGTGACTTGCCAGAGGCAAATAAAGAACATGAGAGCTGGATCACGTGCGTCAGCTTTCCACGGGAAACGGGTGCCGGGAGAGAAGGGACGGGCCCAAGATCCTGCACAGAAGTGAAAGGGACCCTGGTTCTGGGACCCTAGGCCCTGGGAACTGGTGCAATCTTAACAGGTCAGGATGTGGCGAAGGGATGGGAGGGGGACACAGTGGCTTTCGCAAACGGCCCTGGGGTCCTGAGGCTCAGAGTAGGCAGTGTGACCTGACCCTGCTGAGTTCATGGCGGCGTCCCCAATCCGGGAACTGGCGATCCACTTGGTCTCGTCCACGGTAGTGCGGGCGTGGGGCAGCCTCCCGACGTCCTTCACGGTCAGGATGAGGTGCTGGGATGACTTGAGCAGCTTGACCGCCTCGTCGTGCAGGATGTTGAGAAAGCTCCGCCCGTTCACCTCCAGAATCTGGTCTCCAACCTGCCGAGACCACAACACGACAGCAGTTACCTGGGCTGCTCGCAGGACACCGACTCATGCCAGGGGCTTCAGAGCCCTGATCCCAGTCCTCCTGGCCAGCCTGCTGTGCAGGTCACCAAGGCTCGGAGAGGTTACGCGGAAGCCTGAGGGATGTTCAGCAAGTTGGTGGCAGAGACAACCTTCCAGTTCTGACCCCTGACCCCATGCTCCCATCACTGGAAAGGGCCACCTCCTCTTGACCCACACTTGGTTTGAGGGCTGGGTCTACAACCAGGTTCCCAAGGGTCCCCTTTTCCAGAAAGCAAGTCATCTCAGAGGCCAGAGACCAGGGTGGGGGTGGAACTGGGGCAGAACGAAGCAAAAGGCGTGAGGGCATATTTCCATTACGTCCTTCTACGCTTCTCTATTGTTGAGATTTTTACCTCAAGCATGCATTCTTACATTACTGGTACCTTCAAATGTAAACGCCATTTTAATTTACTCAAGAAAACAAGCAGTAAATGAGAAACCAGCCTCCCGTTAAAGCAATAACATACTGCTTGAACTCTTACAACAAGCAGGGAGTTTTATTTTGTAATGTAAAAACACATTTTTAATGAAAGGATAAAAAATGGGAAAAAAAACCCCAAAACCCTCGCCTTCCAATACAAAGAAACTTGCGACGTAAAGAGCAGAGGTTGCTGGGAAGAAGCTGCCGTGGGGGACAGGTGCGTGTGAAAGACCTGTGGCTTGTTTGAAGTGGGGCCTGTCGTAGGTGGGGGTGCTGCAGCCCATGCCAGGGAGCGGCTGCCCAGGGTCGCCCCCACGGTGGTCTTGAAGGGCAGCCTCAGAAGGTCAGTTATTCATGGGTGCTTTTCCTTCCCAGCTTCCCAGCCTGCCGATGGCACGTGATCAACCCCAGGGGGGGTTTCCAGCATTTTTCAAAGCCAGATTTAGAAAAGGTGAGCGAAACGGGGATTTGGAAGAAAGAGAAAAGAAGATGTGACGACGAGGCTGAGAACTAAAACCCTGGGCCCGTTTCCTGTCTTCCTTTAACACCCCTGCTGCAGCCGGGGAGCTTCCAGGAGAGATGGGCACCAATCCGGACTGCCACCAGCCTCTCCACGCTGTGCCCCCAGGGCCCGTCTCACAGTGGGAGTTCAGTGACAGAACTCAATAAAAATCCGTCAAACAAATAAGAAATCAGACACCCATTCCCCTCCATTCTTAGCTCTGGGACCATGTCTGCCGCAGACCGGGGGAGGGCAGTCTATTACACCAGCCTGGAGCCCCAAATTTCAAACCGCTTTTTACCAGATGCTGTGTACCAGGCACCTGCTCTGTCCCTTTACATATTTCCCTTATTCAATGTCCTCAGCACCCTGCAGAGTAGGCCCCATGCTCTGCATCTCACCGGGGAGAGCACGGAGGCTCAGAGGAGTCAGGCGCAGTGTGTGCTCCCAGAGCCAGCGGAGAGGACAGTGAGCATGCAGACCCCTGGACAGGCTGGCCCCAAGGCCCTCGTGCTTTCTCCTGCTGCGCTGCCATCAGGAGCTCTGCCTGGGGACACGGCGTCCCTTCAAATCCAGCATGTCCAAAGCCACTGACCTGCCAGCACTCCCCAGCCCTGCCCACTGAGCCTGGGTCTGAAACGCACCTCCATGATTGAGTCAGCCTCCCCGCCCCCACAAGTAGATCCTTCAGGAAGTCCCACAGTCTTCACCTTCCTCCACCCATCTGCCCCCCTGGGTCCCTGTCCCCTCACACCTGG
This sequence comes from Micronycteris hirsuta, assembly GCA_004026765.1. NCBI lineage: Eukaryota > Metazoa > Chordata > Mammalia > Chiroptera > Phyllostomidae > Micronycteris > Micronycteris hirsuta. The sequence goes on along the minus strand of PVJI01006221.1, from coordinate 27,264 downwards.
GCCCCCAAGCCAGCATCCCTCCTCCAGCCTTCGCCACTCAAACTGGCCTCAGGCCTCGCACCAGGTTCATTTTTCCTCGGCTTTTTACTCTCGCGCCATCCCTCCTTGCTTAAAAACCTCCAACCACATCCGGAGGGCAGCAAAGCATTATGGTTAAGGGTTTCAAAGACCATCGGGCCAGAGTTCAAACCGTGACTCCACTACTTCCATGCCGTGTGAACGCGCACGAATCCCCCGGTAGTTTTGTGCCTCAGTTTCCTTGCATGTGAAAAGGGAGCGCCAGCCCAGGACTGTCCTCCAATTCTCTACAGAAATCAGCATCTGCTTCCCCTGCCGCCGGCAATATCACCATTCTCTCTCCTTCTGCCTCACTGAGCTCCCTAGCTGAGAACCGCTGGTCCCTGAGAAGTAGGCAGCCCCAGCTGGACTCCCTGGGAAGGCCTGGCACACAGCAAGTGCTCAAGAAGTGCTTAGGCACGGAGGTATGGATTTTGCCGCTCTCACTTTGTCATGCAACCCCCTCCCAGCATCTCTCTCCCCTGGCCACCCGCTGTGCCTTCCCTCCTTCCTGGGCAGCAGAGGCTCCACCTGCCCTGTGTCCAGCTGCTCCCCACAACCAGAGCCCAGGCCGCACTCTTCGCCTGCAGAAGTGCTCTGTTTCCCTGAGTATCCCTCTTGATAGCTTTGGCTTTTGTGGAGCGAAGGGAAACATCGTGATCTTCCCCACACATGTGATTTCATCCCAGAGTTTAAGGACAGGAAGCAGCATATGAGAGGCAGGGTGTGCCAGCGGCCTTTGGCGTGCAAGCCCCGCCCTGCAGGTCCAGGCCCGGGAAGGGGCAGTGGCGGTGGAACAAAGGAGAGGACAATTCAATTCCACAAGCATCTACCTGGCCCTCCACAGCGAGGCTGGAAAAGGGTGGGGGCAGTGTCCCAAATACTTTATGGGACATATATACGCTAAAAACAAATTTGTTGTTTATCTGGAACTCAAATTTAAATGGGTGTCCTGCATTTTTATTAGCTGAATCTTGGCATCGCTAGGGGGGAGGCATCGGTACCTGCCGAGCCGATGGTTCTCGGGGTGGGGGCTGACTTCATGCTACGGTTACCAAACCTCAGTTACGGTCCCTCGCCCGGAGCCTGGCACCTGGCGTAGGCAGTCCCGTGAATGCCCAGCACACCACTTACTTCTGCCTCATCCTAGGCATTAGTATCTCTGATTAGTATCCAAATCACAGGCTTGCTGTGCTAGTCACATTTCTCCCTCATGCCTATTAAACAAATACAGGTTTGAGAGAGGCAGCATGGGGGTCACGTGTGACCCACCCGGGGGACAGGCACGAAATAGGAGTCACACCCATCTTCTCCACCTCTTTCCAACCCTCTCCTGTCTTTCCTCTCCCTCCAGGGCCTGTTTGAGCAGTGCGGTTCTAGGCGGGGCTGGCCTCGGGGGCCCCACACGGCCCTCTGAGGCGTCTGGGTTGGTCTGAGTTGTTCCCCTTTGTCCACGTCTGGTTCTCTCAGAGTCTCTGACTTGTTGGAACGCTCCCTGAGCTTTGTTGGGAGCCTTGTCAGAACAGGTCTCTGCGTGTTCACTGTCATTCAGAGTCCACAAACCAGTTTCAAATGAACCCAGTGTCCCCCTGCTGCTCACAGCAGCCCTGTGGGGCCAGCGGGCTATGAAGTCTCAGCCCTGCGGTGCAAAAGAAAGATGCCCCAAGTTCTGAAACCGGGCAACCCAACAGCAGCCATGTGGTCCTGCACTGCTCTCAAGTGCAGCCCGCACCTCAGTGTTCCCATCTGTCAGGTGGGCGTGGAACCACCAGCAGTCCGGGGTGGCTGTGAGAATCAAATGGACCACTCGGCGCAGAGCCTAACACCATGGGAGAGGCTTTCAACAGCTTTTGAGTAGCAATTCACTTCCCTTCCACAGGGAGGGGACAGGTTGAGATGTCAACTGATTTGCTCAAGGTCCCTGGTCACGCGGGAAGTGGGCAGTGAATGAGTCAATGTCTGAGCCCAACTCCCCACATCCTTCCTACGGCTCTGGGCTACCCTCCTCCCAGCCCGTGCCTGGCATGCAGGCGGCTTTAGAAACTGGCGAAGGGACAGGGGAAGGACCGTCCTTCCTCCTCTCCAGCCACTTCCATCCGCTTCCCCTTTTCCTTTGGTTTGTGCAGTGCGAGCTTGGATGTGGCGTGTTTAAAGATCTTCACATGACCCCGCTCCCCCCACCCAGAGCACTAAGAGCTCTATGCACCGATTCACTGAAATGTTACACTTTCTCACCCACTGAAGCCAGCTCCGAGTCAGACAATGCGGGTCAACAAGGCAAAAAGTAAAGAGGCAAAGACGCTGTGACTGCCAGGCCTGCCGGGCCTGCCGGTGGGGAGACCGAGCCCCAGGAAGCACAGGGACAGGTCTGGGGCCGAAGCCCAGACCCTCGGGCTAACGAGCCGAGAAAACACTCCCGCCGCCCAGAACTCATCTGGACCGACCCCCTGGAGAAAGGAAGACAGGTGCAGAGAGTGATCGAGTGTCCAATAACGCTCAGCCTGCCATCGGGGCGCCGATGGGGAGGACATGGGAGGATAAACGAATAAAGGTGGCTTTATTTTATTTGTTGCCAGGCATCCTATTTGTCACCAGTGATGGAGGGATGGAGGGTGGACCATGGGAATGCCCTTCATTTCAAGGCAGAAGAGAGACTCCTCCATCATCCACAGCCCATCGAGTGACAGGCTCAGATTCGGGACGCTCTGAGGAGAGCATGCTGGGACTTCAACAAGGACAGGACACCGATGCTCCCTGAAATTGGCTGACCACAAGAAGCAGGCGTCCACGTGCTCGGGGGGCCGAGGTGGCATGGGAGCAGTGAGGAGGCCTATGGAGCAGCGGGAACTGCTCGGGAGGCTTGGAGTGAGCTTCCCCCACCCCACCCGAGACCGACCCAGGGAAACTAATATTACTGCTCTAAGCCTTCCTTCCCTCCAAACACAGGAATGAGAACACCAACAGTGACAAAGATAAGTGACAGGCCATCCGGTGTGTGGTTGGGAGCACAGACCCAGGAGTCTGCCCTCTGGGTCCAAACCCAGACTCTGCCACTCATTAGCTGTGTGGCCTTGGGTAATTTCCTTAACCTGTCTGTGTCTCAGTTACCTTCTCTGGAAAATGGGGACTGCACCAGTGCCTACCTCATAGGTCTCAGGACTAGAGGAGTTAGTAAACTCTCCACTGTATCCCCAGTACCTAAAACAGCATCTGGCACACAGTAGGTATTCAATTAATATTTATTGAACGGACCACCTATAAAGCAGGTAAAACAGTATCTAGCATACATAAGCACTCAATAAATGTAAGCACATTTTTAAAACACCACGTGTGCCCCTGAAGTGACCCCTCAGTCACTCACCAACCAAACCTTCTGCCTCCTGAGTCTCTCAAAGCCACCCTGCCCCACCTTTCCACCCGCCTTCTCCCCAGGCCCTGCCTTCAGCATCAGCAGATCCACACATGTTGACCATGCCCACGAGGCATGTACAGTTACCCCATTTTACAGATGAGGACCCTGAGGCAGGAAGTGAAGTGATAAGTGCTGGGATTTGGCCTTCGATCTGCCATCCTGCAAAGCCCCTGCTCAGACCAGTATCGGCCCCTCTCTTCAGAAAAACCAGCCTATCCTTCCTCCATCTCTTATGCAGCCTCTCAGCTCCGGGCTTCCTGCCGTGCACACAGTAGGCGCTCTATTCGTGTCTGGTGAAGAGAACTGGAAACAAATGAGCCGAAAGACCTGCCACAGGATGGCAGCAGCTTGAGCTCCATTGCCAGAGGTACAGGGGGAGGGGAAGCCTGGTAACAACGCCCCCGTGGGTTGAGCGCGCAGCAGGCCAGCACGCTGGGCCCGGGCCTGTGGGGAGCAGGTTCAGGGCCACCTCCACCTCCTCCCCAAGGCTGATTGAAATGGATTTCATGGCTCCAAATCAGGACCCCGCTGATCGTACCATTAACGCAATAGAAATTCAAATATTATTAAAGAGTTTTATTACAATTATAAATCTTTAACAGTCTTGCACGTCAGGTAGGAAACTTCAATGGGTCTTTTTTGTTGGCAAGTGGTTGGGGGTACAAGTGAGCAATGCAGTTTTAATGAGACATTCATTTTTCCCCATGGTTCAGAAGTTAGTAAATCTTGCCCTTATTTATTTATCAATTTTTTCTTTTTTAAGGATTAAGGTGAAAGCTAAGAAGGTTCCGGGAGCCAGCTAGGGGTAACAGCAGGGCCTGACTGAGCCCTCCGTACAGCCCTCTGTGGTTTAGCGCCCTCACCTGGCAGAACCCACTCAGAAAGGCACGGGCAGAAATGGCAGCGCGGATGCACACTGGCTTCCACCGTGACTCCTGCTGCCTTCCGGTTGGTTCCTGCTGACGCCAGCCCGTCGGTCGTCACCGGTACTTGCTTACTCTCTGCTAAGGACATGGGCAGCCCTCAGTGAAGGCCTGCACCAACCCCACGTCATCGAAGGAAAGCTGAGGCCCAGAGAGGGAAAGGAGTTGGTCAAGGTCAAGTCAAGGTGAGAGCTAGGGCAGAGAAGCCACTCCTGAGTTCTTCCCACAGGAGATTCCAGCTTCCAAGTAAAGACATCAGAGCAATTACGAAGGTCAAACTCAGGAGGAATAACAGCTCCCCACTCCCGAGAGCCTCCCGAGGTCAGCGGCCCCATACAATTTCGCTTACAAACAGGCACGGAGTGGTGTCCTGTTTTCTAGGTGAGGGTAGAGAAGTTCGGAGAGGTGCAGTCACTTGCCCAAGGACGGACACCCAGCAAGCAAGGAAGTTGCAAAGCAGGATTTGAATCCAGCCCAGCTGCGTCCGGAGCCCCAGACTCACAACTGTCCAAGCGGACGACTCGGTCACTCTAGACCAGCTCTGTCAGAAGGACCTTCTGCCGTGACAGCAACCTTCTGATCTGTGCTGTCTGACACAGCGCCCGCTGCTATTGAAATGTAATTTACATTAAATTAAATTAAAAATTCATTTCCACAGTCACATCAGCTGCGCTTTGACAGCCATGCAAGGCTGGTTGCTGCCATACTGAGAGGGTGCCTCAGACCCAAGGCCTGGCCTCCTCTGGTCCCTCCTCCAGACTCTGCGCCTCCAGGGCCCCTGATCTCCGCACTCAAGACCCAAAGCCCCAAATCTACCGGGCCCACCATCAAGCCCACCGAATGCTTCCTTCCCCTCCAAAGGATCTCTAATCTAGTCACTCCCCTCTGTCTCCACTCGTCCACTCTGAGCCCAGCCACCGTGGCCTCCCACCAGGACCACCGTCAAGGCCTCCTTGCTTCCACCCTCACCACCCCCAGCACCCTCCTCTGACCGTTAATTTTATGTGTCTCCGAGGTTGGACTCAGGGATGCCCAGTGCCTGGGAAATCGTTAGTTCTGGATGTACCTCTGAGGGTATCTCTGGAAGATATTAGCATTTAGATTGGTGGACTGAATGAAGAAGGTCGCCCCCACCAATGTGGACGGGCGTCACCCAGCCCTCTTGGGGCTGGAACGGAACAAAAGGCAGAGGAAGGGAGAATCCACTCCGCCAGAGCTCAGACATCCTTCGTCACCTGCCCCTGGACGTCGGCACTCCTCGTTTTCGGGCCTCAGGACTCTAAGGTTCACACCACTGCTCCCTGATTATTAGGCCTTTGGACTTGAACTTCCATAATTGGCTCCCCTCGTTCTGAGGCTTTTGGACTTAGACTGAATTACACCGTAGCTTTGCTGGTTCTCCAGCTTGCAGATGGCAGGTAATATGATTTCTCAGTCTCCGGAATCACATGAATTATCTCCTATAATAAATTTCTTATATCTAGCTATCTATTCTGTTTCTCTGGAGAACCATGACTAATTGACCTCTCTGTATAACAAAGGGATTCATTTGATTGATTTGACTACAAATCTGATGTTGTCATACCTTCCTAAAACTCCCCACGAATGTCTAAGCTCTTTACCTAGCCCAAGAGGGGCTTAGCATGCTAATGCATCTCACACTTCTCTCCCGCAGCTTTTTCCAATCTATCCACACTTGTCATCTCTCAGCTCTATGAACAGATGAGCCCTTTCTAACCTCAGGGCCTGTGCATGTTCTGTAGCTCTGCCCCAGAGATTTTCCCTTCCATTCTTTACCTGGATAACTCCTATTCAACCTTCAGATCTCAGCTCAAATGACACCCCCTCCAAGAGGTCCTCTCTGACCACCCTTTCTGAGGCAGGTATCCCCAGTCCTCACCCCAGAGCACCCTGAAGCACACCCCACAGTCCTCATCATGGCTGAGGTTCATGCTGGGCTACAGGCATTGAGTTCAGGGCCCGTGTGCTGCATCCTCCTTGCATAGCACGTGGGAGGCACCCAAAAAATGCCTGACAGAATCAGTGAACAGGTGAATAAATGGCTAAATGGACAGTGAGTAGCACACACACAAGCAAGCTAGTCCCCTGCCCCTTCCGATTTCTGCAGACAGGCAGGAGACATTTCCATGTATGTGAAGGTCTAGTTTCACACGGCCGGGGCGTGCAGGGAGCTGGGCACTTGTAGCCCGGCTCTGTGCACGGCAGCAGGAAAAGGACACCAACTTTTTCAATCAAATGGAAGGCAAAGAGGTGAAAACACAAGTCACAATTTTGTTTTGGCTGGAATTACACTCTGGAAAATGGTGCACACTTATCCAGCCTCTCATTTTAGAAGGAAAAAAAAAAACAGGGGTGAGGAGTCGCAGGGAGATGTCATGGCCCAAGGCCTGTCAGTCTATTGGGGTAAAGCTGGCCTGGAACCCAACCCTCCCACCTGCTCCATGCAACTGCAAGAACCAGTGTTCTCAAGTTCAAGTCCACAACCGTCTTATACACAGTGATCAGTCAGAAGACATGATGGAAGGGGCAATAGAAGAGACAGTAATGAACTTAAATGTGCAGCACTGATGTGATACAAACTTTAAACACTCAAAATGGACTCAACAAGGAGAAAAAAATGAATAAAAAAAAATCCGGTTCTTGGAAAGGATTCAGAGTTCTCTCTCAGTTGAAAATTTAATATTACCCCAATAAAACCCCCAACAAGCTTTTGTTAAATAAGCGATGTAAAAGTTCATGTGAACAAATAAAACTGTGCATGGAGGAGCCTTAAGTGCTTATTATTGGGTGAAAGGGGCCAGTCTGCAAAGGCCGCGCAGTGCCTGATTCCAGCTACACGACATTCGGGAAAAGGCACAGCTATGGAGACAGTGAGAAGACCTCTGGTTGCTGGGGTTCTGGGAGGAGGGAGGCATGAACAGGTGGAGCACGGGGGATGTTGAGGGCAGTGAAACTATTCTCTATGATACTGTAATGGTGGATACATGACATTACACATTTGTCAAAACCCACAGAGCGGACACTACCAAGAGAGAACCCTGATGTAGACTATGGACTCTGTTCATAACAATGTATCGATATCGGCTTGTCATTGTAACAGATATAGCACATTAATGCAAAATGTTAATAGAGGAGACCCTGAAAGTGGGAAGGGCGGGGGTAGAGGAGGTACATGGGAACTCTGTACTCTCTGCTCAATCTTTCTATTAACCTAAAACTGCTCTCAAAATGAATCTATTCATTTTTTAAATGATAGTTTTTTAATTAAAAAATCAAAATGTCAGACTGGCTATGAAAACCCAGATCGAGAAGAGCTATGAGAGGACATACCAGATGCTAAAATCTGCTCTAAAATTTCTGTAATTCTACGGTGTGGCACGGACTCCTGAGCAGACAGACAGGGGAACGGACTGGAAATAGACCCCAGGACAGGTACACGGAAACGAAGTGTGCCAGGAAGGAGCCTCACAAACCACTGCAGCAAAGAGCCATTTTAATATGCTGCACTGGGGTAACTATGTCGCCAACTGAAAAGAGATAAAATTGGATCTGTATCTCATAGTCTACACAAGAGTAAGTGCTAAACAAATCAGAGATCTAAAGGGGGAAAATGTTTTTTACAAGAATTAAAAGAAAAAAATTCTCTCTATCCTGGGCATAGGGAAAGGTTTTCTAAGGAGAATTGAGATCCATCCAAAGAAAGAATTGATAATTAAACTAGATAACAATAAAAAAAATATTCACACTAAAAAAAAAACTCTATAAGCAAAAGAAAATGACAATGGAAGATAAACCATTTGTAATTTATAATCACAGATAAGTGCTTGATGAGCCCTTATTTAGATAAAGAATTCTTCAATTTTAGGGGGAAAATCCCATTCTAATAGCAAAAGGATAATGAATGAGACATGAACAAGTTATAAAAAAAGAAACAAAGAGCAGTCCTTAAACGTTAAGAAAAGGTGTTCGACTTCATTCATAGTAAGGAAATTCAGGATAAAGCTACGTCGGACACTATTTCCCACCCGTCAGACTGGAACCCTGGCAGTGCCCGTCAGCGGGCCGTGGGCACGGCTGGCGGGAGGTCAGCACGGAACAGCACTCCTGGAGCGGAGCTGGGCGATACTGAGCAAACTGTGTGTATTTACCCTTTGACCCAGAAACCGCACTTGCAGAGATTTACCCTGAAGATACACGTCCGCATGCAGTCACTCATGGCAGTACGGTGTGTTAACTGTAAAATAATGAAAACAACCTCAATGCCCACAGAGGACAGCCACACCATGGAGCGCTAAGTAGCGGTAAAGAAGATTAAGGTTTTCTGCACACTGACAGGAGGTGACTGCCAGGATATTAAATTTTAAAAATTAAAGTACAAAATAGAATGTATGGTATACTTAGTACCTTTTGTATAAGAAAGGAGAAAGTACCTGATTGTTTTTGCAAAAAGAACAGGAATAAACAAACAAAGGAACTAGTTTGCTTAGTTACCTGCAAGGAGTGGGTGGGGGTGACTAGTAGGGGTGTGGGGAGAAGTGATACTCTGAGTATACCTTTTTTGTATAATTTTGATGTCTTAGTTACTCAAAAAGTAAATTTAAATCAATAAAGATAGGGGAAGCCCTACTGAGTGCCAGCAGAAACGAGTGGACTTTTTCAAATGAGTAACAGAACTGAGCTGAAGAGGAAAAAGAAATAATCAAAGTAACACGATATTTTGACCCTAAACCCTCAGTTTAAAAACAAAATGAACTGCAACCAAATGGGAAACTCAGCTTAGCAGGTCCGTTGTTCACAGTGGTATTCGTGAGGCGATTCTGAAACAGCTTTTGTCTCGTAAGACTGGGCAAGCCTGTAAATACATTGCACCATCTAGGTGGGAGCCAGCTGCCTCCGAAGGGCCAGCACCTTGCTTGGTGTTGGGGATGCGGCGGGCACTGCATTTGTTTCCTAAAGACGCTGTGACAAACTTACTGTCCTACAGTTTCGGAGCTCAGATGTTCAGCATGCGACTCTCTGGGCCGAGCTCCTTCCTTTCAGGTGGCCCCGGTGCATTCCCTGCCTCTGCAGCGTTTCAAGAGGCCACATACCTTCCTTGGCTGGTGGCCATGCTTCTCCACCGTCAAAGCCAGACGCTTTAGGACAAGTCCTTCTCACAGGGCCCCCTCTCTGGCTCTCTTCTGGTCCCCACCCCCTGCCCCCCTCAAGAACCCTGTGATCACACTGGGCCTACTTCACTAATCCAGGATCATGCCCTCTCTCAAGGTCGGCTGATTCGCCACCTTAATTCCATCTGTAATCTTAGTTCTCCTCTGTCATATAACCTAACACATTCACGGGTTCTGGGGATCGGGGTGGAGACATCTTCGAGGCTCGTTTTTCTGCCCACCACAGGGCTGGTGCTCAGACATGACGGACACTTAGGGACAGCCAAACAGAAACAGACACCCAAAGGCCCCCTCCCTCCTCCAGTCTGGGTGAAGAAGGGCTAATAGGGCATCTGGCGCTTTTGCCAACTGGAGAGCAACTTGGCTCCATCTCCCTAAGAAACATTTGACAAAATGGTGCAAACACCTTTGCAACTCCTAGGAATTAACCCCAAGAAGATCGCCATGGGTATGCAACACAAGAAGTTACAAAAATAATTGGGACCTCCTCCTAAATGTCGAGGAATTGATCAGCCAAATATTGTATGGTATATCCATACAGTGACACTGTGAAACCACAAAAAATAATGTTGCCGAAGATTTTATGACATATAATGATGTTTTCTAATTAAACCTTTCTAAAATTACAAAACCGACGTAAGCACATAGTAGAAACAGTCAAACAATAAAAAAGGGTATATGTAACTGTAAAAATCTTGCCTCCCTAAAGCCCCCTACCCTTGCAAACACATCTCCAGCCCACCTGACGTCTCCAGCCCCCACTGAGACTCAGAAGTAACCACCATCAACAGTTCCCGGGCATCTCCCAGGAACTCTCTTCACATAATAGTAAGTAGGTACACATGAATATACTTCCCACCTCAAAAATAATGAGCTCATAGAACACCACTCTGCACCTTCAAATTTTGCAAGGGTCTTTCTGCCATGGAAGGATCTTGAAGCGGCCTTGGGGATGGAGGGCGGAGGAAAGCAAATAGCCGGATCCCAGTTTTGCTGAACTGGTCTTCTCCACATCACCTTTCACGCAAGCATACCACTCTGGCAGGACACGCGCCGAAACTGCCACATCACTTTTCTTTCAGTGTAGGACTTGCTACGCCTCTCCAATCAACAGGCGCTTTCCTTTCGAATTCAGATTTTTAAAGAGCACCTTAAAATTGCCCATCTTATGTGGTTTTCAATTCCATTAAAGGGACCAGGAAGGAACATGCCAAAATGTTCACAGGAGTTAGTGCTGAGTGGTGAATTCCAGGTGATTTTAATTTCAAGCTTTTTATTCATTTTCCGTGCTCTCCAGATTGCATGTGACGCCCATATCGTGGAGAGCATAAAGAAAAACATGTTAAATAATGAAGGTAAACCCTTGGGGGGGCGGGGAGCATGCCATGAAACATGTCCCTCAGTGCTGGGGTCTGGGGAAGAGGGAGCCTGGGCCCTTAGCTGCTCTGCTGGGCCACCTGGAGAAGCACCTTCTGCATGCCACCCAGCCCGGTCTGTCTCTTAGCAATTTGGGATGTTGCTCCTGCCCCCCACTGGGCTCAGCCACCTGCCGGCACAGCTTGGCTTGGAGGCGGTTTAACCTCTACTGGAAAGATCCTCTGAGGCTTCTCTCATTTGTTGCTCCTTTTAAAACCTTATTTCAATTGCAATTGAACTAAACACCTGATTGCAAGGGAACGGTTAGGTAAATTATAACTAAGCCACAAGACGAAATGATATCATGCAGTTATCACAAATTGCACTTATAAGAAGTTTTTAATTACAGGGGGAAAATGCAAGTGAAAAACGAGGGATACAAAATAGTATACAGCGTGTAACGCCAATCACGTAAAAATGTACAGAGAAAGGATTGAAGGGAGCTGCATCCAGATGCTGATGCCCAAACAACCCAAATGTCCACCAGCTCAGGCACGGATAAGCAAAGTGTGGAGGGGCCACACAGAATATCGCCCGGCGACAACGGGGAGTTTCCTGAATACACCACAGCACTGTGCCAAGGGGGAGGAGCCAGCACAAAGGCCACACCCACTGTGATTCATCGATGTGAAATGGCCCGAATCTATAGAGACAAAAATGGAAAGGGACTACTTACTGGGTACAGGAACCTTTTGGGGTGGGGGTGATGAAATGTTCTGAAAGTAGACAGTGGTGATAGTTGTACAACCTTGTGAATATACTAAAAACCACTGCTTTGTATACTTTCAAAGGGTGAATTTTATGACATGTGAATTATACCTAAAGAAAGATGCTCGTAAAGGTTGAGTTCAGGAGGTAGGATGGTCTGGGCCCTTCTCCTTTCTGGATGTGTGTGTGTCTTATGTGCTGAACCTATTACTTTAGGACCTGGGGAAAAAATTAAAGCTAAAAGGAGACAAAGTTTTCCAAAGGGCCTAGGTTAATACCTCTAGAGCAAAGCCCCTCCCAGGTCGCTGGACACCCCAACCTCTGAAAGCTGCTGACCGAGAGAACACCCGTATGAAATGGGGGAACAGGCTGACCTCAGATCCAGAAAACCATGCATATCCTCGATGTGCCGGCATTGACCTTGGCATGACCACACATGGATGACCCTCCCATGCTGGCCAGCCACCGCTCAGCAACTCCAGGCCCCTTGCTCAGCTGCGTGGGAAGGAGGGAGTACAGGAAAAACCACAGCCAGCCCCTTCGGACCACCTCCCTCGGGTGGAGAGCGCAGTTCTCGGGGGCCATGGGCTGTCCCCTTTTGAACGCTCTCCCCGCCTCCTGTGACCAGGGCAGGCCGCAGCCGGCTCCTCCTCTGATGGGCACCCCTGTAGAAACTAAGCATTTCTCTTTTGGGCAGTAGCCTGAGAAGGAGCGCCTTAAAAGCCAGGCAGTAGGACTAAGCAACTTGAACTGCAATTTATTAAGCATCCATTCAGAGGCCAGTTCACAAACCCAGCTGCGAGAGAATCCTAGGAAGGATGGAGAATGAGGCACAGCCAGGGGAGAGAGGCTAAAACGGCCGCCCAGCACGTGCCGGTTCCTTAGGGAAGAAATCACCTTCCGGCTCCTCGGGAAAGCTGTTCTTTCCCAGGGCGGGCTCATCAGCTACCTGAGACTTTTGGATGCCTTTACCGCCCCTCTCCCCCGCCAGCACCCACACTTGCACGGCTAACAAAAGCCACTCCCACAATTAGAGCTGCCATTTTGGAGGGTGCTTATCATGTGCCAGGCATTGGGTTTTACATGCATAGTTCATTGTGTCCTGACATTATTACTCTTATTCTTTTTTAATCCTCACCCAAGCACATTTTTTCCATTGTTTTTAGAGAGAGAGGGAGGGAGAGAGGAAGGGAGGGAGAGAAACATGGATGTGAGAAACACCCATTGCTTGTCTCCTGTACGCACCCAGACCGGGGATCAAACCCATGACCTTTCAGTTATGGAACGATGCTCCAACCAAACGAACCTGTACACCAGCCAGGGCTGTCCTGACATTATCATTATTGTAATTATTATTATGAATATTATTAGAGAGCCTGGACTCTACCTCAGCACAGCTCCTCCATAGCCCCTGGGAAGGGAAGCAAGATGCCGTCTCTGAGGTTCAGGGCTTGGGGGCCCCTCCGCAGGAGCACAAGGGGGCCACTGTCCCTCTGGGAGAGGCAGCCCGGAGAAAAGCTCTAGATGGGAGGCAAGTGCGTCCTCTAAGCTGGAGCTCAGTGATCACAGGAAAGTTATTATCCCACCTCTTGCTTAAGGAGCCGGGGGACTTTCAAGTCCCCAAAGCAATCAGGGGCTGCTGTGCCAGGATTCCTCCCAGGCAGGCTCTGTGGGGCAGGACAGCGTGCCAGCGAGGACCTGAAAGGAACGGCCTTGGGCTGATTTCATCCCAGGGGGCAACACGAGACCGCCCTTCGGCCCGGGGGGCAGGCTCCACGGTGGAAGCTGCTCCACTGGGTGTTACAGGACAGAGCCAGGCCAGCGACCCTGGCCAGCTCCTTCTTGGCGTGTGACCTTGGGCAACCTCCCTCCCATTTTCTCATCTACAAAGACAACTAATGCTAGTTACCTTCCAGGGTTATACTGAAAACCAGAAATAAATTTTCAAGCCAGTGTGCAGGGCCCAGCACAAATAGTGCCTCTTTTTTATTACAAAATCTTTTATTACAAAATCATAAGCATGTAATTCTGTAACATAACAATGTCACACCCAAGCACACCATATGACATTTTAGGTGAAATGTTCAAATTAAAACTATAAATTATTATACCCATATTAGCAGAGGGTGTAAGGGAAGAGGTGGGAGCAGGACTTCCTGTGACTAAACCCTGGACATGCCCAAGTTCCAATCTCAGCTCCTCCACCTACCAGCTGTGTGACCTTTGTCATGCTACTTCACCTCTCTGGGGCCTCAGCTGCCCACCTCTAAAATTGGGGCCAATACTAGTGTCTCCTCGTTGGGAGGGCTAAATGGCTCAGCGCAGGCCCAGCACTCACTAAGCACGCAGGTTGACACAGACGCAGCATTCCCCGAATGCTGGCGATCACTATTATTGTCCCTGTCCATGAGATCTAAGTAGAGCCTGCTCTGCCCTAACTTACTTCCGTCACTGCCCTCATGCCCCCGTACCGTCTGCCACGCTTCACGGAGAACACATCCTGAACGGCCAGAAGACTCCTCCGGGTCCCAAATCTAAAAGCAGAGTGTGTGGAAACACTGGGCAGCTGTCGCCACTGTGACCAGAGGGCTGAGTGCCCAGCTGCCAAGGGCCGTCCATGTCAGTCTGTTTGTTTTTTTCATTACACAAGTTCAGGGTCACAGGGTCCAGTGACTAACCAGAGGTTCTGGGGCTGATCCCCATCCCAGCTCTGCCACTTCCTTGCTGTGTGACCTTGAACAAGCAACAACCTCTCTGAGCCCCAGTTCGCTCATCTTTCAGTGAGGCATGGTACAGCATCTAACTCAGGGATGGTTTAAGGATTCTTTAAGGTGGAACATCAAAAGCACTTAACGGCTGTCCTGGCCGGGTGGCTCAGTTGGTTGAAGCATCATCCCACACACCAAAAGGCTGCAAGTTTGATTCCTGGTCAGGGTACATACCTAGGTTGCAGGTTTGATCCCTGGTTGGGGTGCAAAAGATAGACAACCAATCAGTGTTTCCCTCGCACATCAATGTGTGTCTCTCTCTCTAAAAAAAAAAAAAAAAAAAACCAATAAAAAACATATTGTCGGATGAGGATTTTTTAAAAAAGTGCTTAGCAGGGTGCCCGGCCTAGAGTGGTCACGCAGTGAATGCCTGCGTCACCATTTTTCTCACCAGGGCTCAGTGGGTGCGTCCCCGGGGCACTGGCAGTCTTCACTGCCTCTGTCTCCCACTCCCATCCTCCCGTTCAACACAATTTCCACGCAGAGCGCACGGAGGACCACACAACCAGGTGCTGGGGTGCACGTAACTTGCTCTGCTCCCCGATCACCAGCACCTGCTGTCCGCCCCACTGACCACTGGCAGACACGAAATGGGCCTCCCAGCCAGGGATGACCTCAGAGGCGGACGTCGCAGGGCCGGGCAGGAGCTGGGATGAATCCTGGGCTTCAGAAGCTAGGTGACTTTCAAGAGGAAATGCCCTTCATTTCCTCTCTCTGCATTCTTTTGAAACTCGGTCAAATAGGGTACTAAGGAGGTGACAGAACAAAGCACGGCCTTTGGAGGGCCAGAAGGGCTGGGGTCCTTGGCCCTGAGCAAGTTACTGCACCTCTCGGAGCCCCAACTGCTCAGCTATTAAATGGCACTATTAGTGCCCACCGCAGGGCTTTGGGGAGGAATAAGAGTGAATGTATCTAAAGTGCTTAGCCCAGGGCTTGATCCATAATAGCTGGTTAATAAAGGGCAACCGCTATCATCATTATTATTTTTAAATGCTAGTCAATCTTGGCTGTCCTTAAAGGAACAAGGTTTTATGCTCCATTCTTTGGTGGAGGTTGAAGCTGCAGGGGAACGTGCCCGGGAATAAGGGCGGCCTAAAGATAAGTGCTGAAGGGGGAGTCGGCCCCCCCTGGGAGGGTGGGAGAGCTCCCAGTTCCACCCCGGGGCTCCCTGGGGAAATGCTAGGCGGTGCCTGACCCCCTCTGAGGAGCTTTCCTTCCTAGCAGTTGACTTGCCCCTGCCCTGGACCCACCCCAGGGGCTAAGAGAGCTCAGGAAGCCGGGCAGCAGGCAGTACTTTCTCCCCAGGAAAGCTCTGCACAGCAGCAAGGAGCCCTATTTACAAATAAAGCCTGTTCTTGGCTCCACCACCCACACAGCCAAGCCCCTTTATTCCACTTCAATATGCCTAATTCTACTGCAAATGCATTGGCAATAAAGGGAATTAATCAGTCCTGGCCACCCGAGTGAGTGTGGGCAGGTGTTCGCATGTCCCAGGTACCTTGGAGGGGAAAGTAACATGCTGGCCGGGAATATAAAGTGCTTTACGGTGGTGGGCACCGAAGAGGGAAAGGACTTGACCGAAGGTGGCATTTTATGAGCAAACAGAGCCTTAGATAACCTGCAACTGAGAAGCAACCGAAGTCACTGGAAAACTTCTACGGAATCCGTTTCCTCTGCCTTGTTTCAAAATGGAAATCGCGTTATCGTCACTATTTCCGTGATTATAAAAGTAATACTCTGTTCAGACACTGCATAAGGACATAAAGAAGAGTGACAATCACCCACAATCACACCACGTCAAGAACACCACTGCTGACACCTTGGCACAGGTCGGTTTAGGTGTTCCTCCGAGCACGTTTCCGACGTACGCACACCACGCGGGTGCGAGCCTGTGAGAGAGGCGGTTCTGCAGCCCGTGCTTCACTTAGTAGAAGACCGGGGATGTGTCTGCGACACGCACAGACCACTCAGGCCAGGACCTCGCCTGTCCTGTCTCTGGAACACAACCTCCCTGCTTCTCCGTAACGGGGATTCGATCTGAACGAATTTACCGCCGGCCCAGTTTGGAGCCCATCCCTGTGTCTCCTGGCACCGAGGACATGGCTCGTGGCGCCACACAACATCCTCTCCAGGAGGGACCAGAGGAACCTGGGCAGAGGAGTGACCAGACTTCCCCAGCACAGGTGGTTTGTTTCACCTCACAACTGCCTCTGCCCTGCTCCCCTCTTTGTGTTGCTGCCGGGACGCTGGGTTTGCAGCACACGTAGCGAGTGTTTGGGAAAGAGTCTCACCCCAGCTTCACCTCTTCTACCTAATTTTCTTCTTCCTAATTTTCTCATTCATAAAAAAGAAGAAGAAGGGCCCTGGCTGGTGTAGCTCAGTGGATTGAGCGCGGGCTGGGAACCAAGCGGTCCCGGTTCGATTCCCAGTCAGGGCACACGCCTGGGTTGCGGGCCAGGTCCCCGTGAGGGCCATATGAGAGGCAACCATACATTGCTGTTTCTCTCCCTCTCTTTCTCCCTCCCTTCCCCTCTCTCTCTAAAAATAAATAAAAATAAAATCTTAAAAAAAAAAAAAAGAAGAAGAAGAAGAAGAAGAATCTTTACTCTGTGTTTTGAAACTAACTTCGATCAATTTTTTTTATAATTTTGGGGGGAAATAAAGGGAATTAAAACAGGCGAAATGCAATGTGGCATGCTGAGCTGGACTGTATCCTAGAACAGAAAAAGGGCATTATTGGGAAAACAGCACTCTGAATGAAGTGCGTAGTCGGTTTAGCAGTATTACGTCAGCTTATCAGTCTTGATAAACGCGCCCTGCTCGTATAAGATGCTAGCATTCGGGGAAGCTAGATGAAGGAAAAAGGGGAACTGCCTTTGTAGCGTTTCAGTAAATCTAAAATTATTCCAAAATAACACATTCATTAAACACAATCTGCACAGAGAATAAGAGGAGGTTGTTTCCTCTTGACCCAACAAGGTATCATCTTAACCAGCTGAGACCATAGCCAGTGCCCAGACCCAGGTCCTTTCAGAACCAACTAGGCCTGGCTGACCCCTGAGGGGTACCTACCACCCCCCCGGCTGGCCCGGGTACAAGCGCAGCTCTGGAACCAGACTGGGAACCCCGCTTTCCCTCTTACTCATTCTGTAACTCCCTGTGTCTCCGACACTGTGCCTGCGCAGTGGGCAAACAAAGGAAGGTGTTTCACAGGGCTGTTGAAAGCTTCAAGAACTTGGGACTGTCTCAGTCAGTGCCAGCTGCCTAACAAAGTAACTGGGTGGCTAATAAGCAACAGACGTTCATTTCTCCCCCTTCTGGATGCTGGAAGTCCAAGATCAGGGGGCCAGCACAGTCAGGTTCCAGTGAGAGCTCCCTCCTACGTTGCAGACTGCCAACTTCTCCTTATGTCCTCACGTAGTGGAAAGAGAGCTAGAGAGCTCTCTGGGGTCCCTTTCATACAGGCACTGACCCCACTCATGAGGGCCCACCCTCCTGACCTAAGCACCTCCCAAAGGCCCCCTCTCCTAACACCACCACACTGGGGGTTAGAGTTGATACATATGAATTTGGTGGGTGGAGGGAACACAAACATTCAGTCCCTAACTTAGACACTCAGTAAATATTTTTTTTTTTAAATCGGGAAATACACTGAGCTTCAGGGAAATTTATTTATTTATTTAGTTTTAAAGATTTTATTTCTTTATTTTTAGAGAGAGGGGAAGGGAGGGAGAAAGAGAGGGAGAGAAACAGCACTGTATGGTTGCTCCTCACATGGCCCTCACAGGGACCCGGGCTTGCAACCCAGGCATGTGCCCTGACTGGGAATGACACTCAGTAAATTTAACCTCTATTATTAATGTTATTGGTAGTTTATTCCTCCTTTCATCTTTTCAGCACTCCTGAGAAAGACGTGTATTTTTTTTAGGATTCTCTGGAAAAGGGAAGGGAAGCTCAGAGAAGTGAAGGGATTCTCCAGCGTCACACAGCTATCAAAGCAAAAGCAGCAAGCTGGGGTTTGGACCCAATCTCCTAGCTGCAGGCTGAGAGCCCTCCCACTCCACTGTATTTGCTAAGAGACCCTGCCACGTCCTGCCTCTGCACCACTCCAGCCGTGCACCACAGCGTGGCTCGGGAGGACGCCCTGAACACCACGCTGGTCCACCGTGACCTTTTCTCCTCGTCTGTGCAGACGACTGGATTCCCCCACATGGGTGGGGCACTCGGGCCCTTTGTACGAAGACACAGTCTCATCTCAGGCTGCGTTCCGTGGCCCCACGTGTGGGATTAAACCTGCCTGGGCTCAGGTCCTGCTCTGCATCCCATCAGCCGTGTGACCTTGGGCAAGTCTGCTTAACTGCCCTATGCCTCAGTTTCCCCAGCTGGAAAATGTGGGTAATAATGACCTACACCACAGGAGAGCATATGGGTTCAATGAGACGGTACGTGAAGTCAATGTGAAGCTCAATGTGAAGTCAATTACGAATGCTGGAAGCACAGTGCTCTTTAAGACATGAGTTAATACTATTTCAATAATTGCCGGTTGCCCTGAATCAAATGCCAGCCCCGGAGCTGCCCCAGGACAGCCCCAACGTGGCCTGTGGCCTTCTCTCCTCTTCTCTCTCTGAAGTCCTGTAATAAACTCCCGAGTCAGGGCCATCGCAGCCCAGCAGCAGTGTTTGCAAAACAGCAGCCATGAAGATCCTGGGCTGGCCTGCTGCCCAGCCCACGTGGGAGGCCACCCCGCGCTGAGGACAGCCGGGAGAACTCGGGGCATGGGAGGGAGACGTGCGCACGCTCCTGCCGCTCGCTCTGAGCTGTGAATTAGAGGCTGCAGCCAGGGAAGGGCACCCCGCAGGGACCCGTCCTTAAGGTGGGTGCCGACTGCTCTGCTGCAAGTCTGAAATCAGCCTCAAAGAGCTCCGCGCACAGATCGCTCCCTCCCTCGGCCCACGAGTGCAGCCCTGCGCCCCGTCCCCTCCCACGGGAGAGCGGGGCCTCTCACCTTGAGCCCACTGCTTTCTGCCTCAGAGCCCGGGTCCACGCCAGTGATGTAAATGCCAAGGCCGTACTCTGCTCCCCCGCGGATCGTGAGGCCCAGGGACCGGCCGTCCCCCAGCACCAGGTTCACCTGCAGGAAGGATAGGAGGCAGCATTGGAGGGCCTGAAAGGCGCCATGAGCTTCGGGGAGGAGCAAGCTGCAGAGTCACTCCCCAACCCTGCAGGGCACCTCGATGAGTCAGGTCTGCAAGATGCCCTGGAATATTCCAGTTTCAGCCCCACCTCTGCCTCCGCCTCGCTGAGTGACCTAAGGGGATGTCCCTCTTCTTCCCTGGACAGCCGTTACGAGAGCAGTAAAAGGAAGGAGGTGGCATCTAGGGATGCCCAGATGCTCACCATAGAGTTCCTCATCACTTCAGGAGTCACATGGTCTTCACACCATGGGGACCGCGGACTCCTCTGCCTCCACTGGCTGCCCTTCACCATACTCCTCAGTCAGGAAGGGCCTGCTCAGGCCCTGGGTTCTCCACCCAGACTTCCTCATCTACCAGCCTCTCTCCTTAGGATCAAAGCTGAATTCAGGCTCGGGGTACCACAACCTGCCACTCCAGGGGCCTCCTGCCTTCCCTTGCCACCCACCTTCACACCACAGTGGTGCTGCTTCAGCAGCCCTTAAATCTACAAACACAAGGAGCACCTGGACCCAGCACTGGGCCAGGGGACCAGAGGCATCCTGCTCGCGACAGTCTCCATCTAGAGGGGCAGCGAGACTGGTAAACAGTGTGGTCAGAACGTGGTGGGGTGGCTCAGGGACCGTGTGGATGCAGAGAAGGGGCAATGGTCCTGGCTCAGGGTGGGGGTAGTCAAGGTGGCTTCCTGTAGAAAGTGATGTCTGTGACGGGAGCAGAGGGTGAGCAGGAGTCACAAGGCAGGGGCAGGGGCAGCAGCAGGAGGGGCTTCCCAGGGACACAGGACAGCGGGTGTCACTGCTCTGCAGTAGGGGAGCACGCTTCACTCAGGACGGTGGAGGTGAGTCACCGTAGACAGCGGGGAGTGCTGGGGGCAAGCCGGGGACTCAGGAGGATAGGCAGGGGAGATTGCAGGCAGGTTTGAAGCCTGCGGGAACATTCAGGTCAAGCATGCCTTGTACATAAGAGAGGAATTTATAGAAAGGAAGGGGGGCTGGGACAGCTGAACCCTATCCCCCAAAGGCAGAAAACATCCCACAACAAGTTAAGACCCAGCGACATGTAAGGGACCCAAAGAGAGCCCAAGGTGACTGTCCATAGGAGGGGGCGTTGCCCGCAGGCACCAGGGGAGGGCAAATGTCACAGAGTTAGGGAAGGCGTCCAACCACCTTTCTATTTCAGGAAAGTCATTCACCTAAGAGTTCCCAAGGGCTCTGCACCAGCACTGGGAGAAGCCTTGTACATAAATCATCTCCCCTCATTCTCTGACCACCCTGGAGGTCAGGAGGAGGTGGTCAAGTCCAAAATGCCTTGCGGGGGGGCCCAGCTGTGCAACCATGGGCACATTACTTAACTAACCCCTCCGTGCCTCAGCCTCCTCACCTGGAGAGAGGATGAAAATCGTGTCTACCTTATGAGGTGACGGGAGAGGGGATCAAATTAAGAGACAAACGTAGGTTTGTCTCCGGCCCACGGCAACTCTCAATACATGTTGGCCGTCGATGGTTCCATCTTGCCCAGGACAAACCCAGACAAGGCCACACGGCCGCAGACCGGCTAGCAGACTGCTGTTGGGAGACAGCCCAGTAGACAGTAGACAGGAGGGTTGTTGCTGAGATTGCAGACTCCTCCGCATGTCAAGGAGGCACCCCCCCCACCCCCAGTGGGATAGGGCCAGGTGGTGCTGCCAATGGAGTCCAGAGCTGGCTCCCGGCTTGCTCCTCAGACAGAACGTTAGCAATAAGGGCACCTGTGTGGCCCACAGAGCTGTCAGGGTCCCTTGAGGGCTGTCACCCAGAAGTGTCCAAGAGACAGATGTCCTCCTGGAAATAGCAGGTTCTATGGACACGTGAGGTCGGACTCGGGAACACATAATTGGCCAGCCCCCACGATCTTCCCCCGTCTGCCCCAGTACAGAGCCAGCTCCCGGGCTGGGACAGGTTTGAGGTGACCTGGGTTCAAGGCCTCCCACCCTGGTCCCTCATCACACACAGGTCTGTGTATCCGGGAGGTGACAGTGTGGTGGTTACACGGCATGCTCTGGGGCCAGACCGTTGAAGTTCAGCCTTGGCAGTGACACTTCACCTCTCTGGGGCCTCAGTTTTTTCATGGGGAAAGAAATCACACCCCCTGCACTGGGTTGTTGTGAGGGGTGAACGGGTCCATGTACTGGGAGCGTTTGGAATCGTGCCTGGCACAGCTGAAGCCCTCCGAAAACTCTAGCTATTGCTGTCATCTTCTAAATGGCCCTCTCGGGCAAGCCACTGGGCTACACTTGCGCAAGTATGACCTGGAAAGAAAGAGGAGGTTTTCCTCTCAGAGATAATGAACCTGGGCTGCTTTTGGGGCTGGGAAGGGCCCTGCAGGTGTGAGCAGTCACTGGGCTCCATCCAAACGCTGATTGAGCCCCAAGTGGGTGCCCGGCCCAGAATCAGAGGAGACCGAACACTAAGGATGGAAACACACCTCCCACCTCCCTGCCACCTCCCCATAAATCCTTTACATGGGAATAAAACGGAGTCTCTATCACAGAACTGGAGTAACAGTCCCATTAACCACAGAGCGATCTGCCTCAGTCACTAGCTGCAACTTCAGCCGGCGTGTGGTCAGAAACAGAGCTCACCGATGGGAAAGGGCATGAAGGAGAGGCAGCCTGGCGCCGCGAAAAGAACACCACTCTCACCGATAATATGAACGTAGTAATAAAAACTCACTAAATTAACAGGTCACTCAATGTGTTTCCTAAACCCAGGCACTGGGCTCAGCACTTCACATGCATTAATTACCTCATTTAATCCTCTCTCCATTCCTACGGAGTTTTTTTCTTATTATCCCCATTTTCTGGATGAGAAAACTGAGGCCGGAGGGATGAAAGGATATGGCCAAGGTCACAGGGCCACGAGCTAGCAGAGGCCAGGCATTTAACTAGGCACCACACTGACTCCTGAGGCCTGAGCTCAAATTCTACTTCTGCCCCGTAGTCCTCAGCAGCCGTGGGGCAAAGCCCACCACTTCTGACCGTCAGCTTCCCCATCAGCGAAATTCTCACAGAAAACCTACAAGGAGCATGCATGGCCGTCCCCCTTTCTGCCTTGCTCCAGAACCCCAATCCTGCCCAGGAAGCAATATGAGCAACCCCAGGAGATGACGTCAATCACCATTTTGGGGCAAAAAGCTACGAAAGCTACCTAGCACCTAGTTGGCATTCAATAAATGATGGTTGTCACTGGAATTAATTATTATGTCCCAGGCGCTGTGCTCTGCGCTTACACATGATCATTAATCCTTGAAACAGCCCCACGTGGCTGCCGTGACCGTCCCCAAATCAAGGAGAGGGAAGCTTAAGTGGCTCACCCAAGGTTAAGTGACTTTCTCAAGGTCACATGGTCAGAAAGTTCTAAAACCAGGTGTGACACTGTGATTTGTAAGCAGAAATATGTATATCTGGTCTTCATTCCTCTTCCTAGCACGGAGCCCCTGACGCCCTTGTGAGTCCCCAGGTGATAAGAGCCGCAGGAGCATCTCACTCTCATGAGGTGACCCCGGGTGGGCTCCTGTGTGGAGGGTGGTCATCAGGAAGATCGAGCCGTGATTAGAAGCTGGGAATTTTCACTGCCCCCCCATCCACTCTCCAGAGAGGGGAGAGGGGCTGGAAATGGAGGTAATAATTGATCGTGCCTGCATGAGGAAGCCTCCATAAACATCCCAACCGTGTGCGGGGTTCAGAGAGCTTCTGGGTCGGCGAACACGTGAAGGGGAGGGAGAGGCTCACCTGGAGAGGGCGTGGAAGTCTGTGCCCCTCCCCGCACACCTTGCCCTGCCCATCTCTTCCATCTGGAGGTTCAGCTGTTTCCTTTGTCATATCCTTTTACAACAAACTGATAAACAGTAAGTAAACTGAGTTCTCTGAGTTGTTTAGCCAATTAACTGAACCCAAGGAGGGGCTCATGAGAACCTCCAAGTTATAGCCTCTGTAATTCTGCAAAGAACAGTGTGTCCAAGGGTCTTATCAAACAGACTTCGACTCAAACCCAGCAATATACGTTGAGCCTCTACCATGTACTGGCTGGTGGGCAACGTGTTTCCATTTTAATTCATTCATTCCCTCGATACTTACTGAGCGCTTATGCCTTGCCAGGCACTGATCTAGCCATGATGGGTGTACCAGGGCACAGAACCACGATCCTTACCACCACGGAGCTTGCACAGGGGTGGGGAGAGTTGGCCCCATCATTGTCTCCACTTTACATAAGATGAGATCGAAGTGCAGAGAGGTTATGTAACTGTATAAGGGCACCCAGCTGGCAAGTGGCAGAGCAAGCATTTGAACCCAGGCAGCCTAGCTCCAGGGTCTTACCCTCCCTGCCACACTGATGCTACCCCGTTTACTCCCCTCTTCCCACAGCAATGCTGTCCTGGTTTTATTACAGCCCATAGAGGAAGGGGTTTAGAACAGAATGGGCTGCTGGAGCAACGTGCACCTGCACCCTGGCCCTCTTCCCCTATGCGGATGTGACAGTGTCTTGCGAGCAGACAGATCCGACTCACACAGAGCTACGTGTTCTTCCCCTCCCTCCATGCCTTCCTTCAGCCTCCCGATGGTTCTTGCCCTTCGGCGTGGGGAAGAGCATCTCACCGGAAGGGCTGCAAAACCAGAGCCAACTCTGGAGCACAGCTGAGGGGGTTGCCAGGGGAATTTCATCACATACGTGATTTTTACATCACTAAGGCCCTGAGAACTCTTTTCCCTAGGAGCTGTGTCCCCACCGGGGCTGTGTTAGGATTTTTGAAGTCTGGCATGGGATGTCCAACTGGGAGTCCGGTCACAGCTAGTTGGAATATTAGAAGATGAGACCAGTCCACTGGACAGAAGAGAATCAGGCCCAGGGAGCCCGAGTGAGGGCTTGTACCCCTTCTCAACAGGGAAATGGGGGTTTCCGCGTTGTATCCGCAAGAGGGGGAACGTGGCAGGGTGGGGAGGGCAAAAGCTTCGGTCTGGTGCTGTGCGATCTGGGAAGGCCTCCCCAGTGTGGTCTGGGGCATTTCCTGCCTGGTGAGGCATGTGGGTCCCCCTGGGAGCACAGTTCCCTCAGCCCCTGCCCTCTGCGCCCCTGTATAAGCCACCTCAAGACTCCCAGAGGTCACCTTACCTCCTCCCAACCCTCGCATCCACCCATTCCAGGGACAGGGTCCTTCTCGCTAAGCCTCGAAGATGCCATGCTTGCTCGCACCGCAGGGCCTTTGCACATGCTGTCCTTGCTGCCTGGGATTGTCAGCTCCCAGGGGGCACACAGTGGCTCGGGAGTCATCTCCTCGGAGCAGTGCCTCGCTCCCCGTCACTCTCTGTCCCCTCTCCTGATCACACTTCTCCATCAGCCTTCACCACTGTCCCGATCTTGCTCACTTGTGCTCATTTTGGGATTGTTGTCTCATTCTTCCCACGACCTCCAAACTCAGTGGAAGCTTCCCCAGAGCAGGACCCCATCTTTTTCGTCCACATCTCTATTCGCACCTCCCGTAACAGCAGCAGGCACTCCAGGAGCGTGCTCAGTAAGTACACAGTGCCTCATTGAATGGGCCCTAGTTGCCGAGTGCGCTCTGAGCCTCAGATCCGTCCTCTGCACGATGTGGATAAGAACTCCAATCTGCAGGGCGCCGTGAGGGTTCAGGAGGATGCTGTAAGCACCCAGCCCAGCGCCCAGCCAGCTCTCCGTCCACGATCATTACTGCGCTGAGACCGTGCCCTGCACTAGGGAAGGGGCTGGAGAAAAAGACAAAGCACGCCTTCTGGCCAGCCCTGGAAGGCCGGGCTTGAAAATGAGTCAACGCCACAGGCCTTGCTGCTTTCTCAAGACTGGCGGGGCGAGGGTACGAGCCCCCACCGGCCCTGCCTACCCTGAAGAAGCCCAGAGGAGCCGGGATGCATACAAACTGGCTACCCCACTGCCCCCCACCTGGCACAGAAGCTGCTGCCATTTCTGCCTTGTCCTGCATATTGACGTTTGAGCACAAAGAACACAAACACATTAAATAAATGTTACGGTCTTATCGACAGGAAAGGAAGACTGAGAAAGTCTCCAGAGGGAAGGCGCTTGCCCCAGCCCTCCGAGCTGTGTGGCCTCCAGGCTGTTGGTGCAAGATCCTAAGAGACCAGAGAGCCGTTTGCAGGAATGACATTCTTGGTCCCAGGAGTGACCAGGGGGCACAATGCACACAGCCCCCAGACTGCAGCTTAAAACTGAATCAGGGGGACCATCTCTCTGCCCTTTCCCCAATATTTTAAGAAACGGTCACATCTGAGGAGAGGACAGCTCTGTAGAGGGCATCTGTTGATGCCCCTGCTCCTCCTCTTCTTCAGGTTACAAAATCCCATGGTGCCTTGGATGACAACCCCTCCCCCACCAGCTACAGTCTTGGTGATTTTGTCAATCAAAGTGCCCAGCCCTCCCCACCAGCCAATCAGATGCACTTCCCTGGGATCTGACTCTTGAGGGGAAGGATGCAGAGAAAAAGGGAGGAGATCCCTTTCTTCAGCTTCGATTCTGGGACTGCCCATACCGTACTAGTAAATCCGTACTTTGTGGATGTGACCAGGACCTGTTTCTCTTCCTCACAGCCTGAGACCAGCACTGCAAAGGGCCTAGAGAGCAGGAAGTCCCGGCAGCTGAGAGTGGCTAGGCGCCTGGGTCCCGACTGCTGGGAAGTTAAATCATTTCTAGTTTGAAGAGAAGTGCTGAGCTCTCTCTCTTCCCTCTCCAGGGGCCAGAGGAGGGCCTGGCGTGGCCCAGCTTCAGCCATCAAGAGGGGGCAATTTCTTAGAGGGCAGTAGCGTAAGGAGCCGGGTCCCAGAGTAAAGTGTGGAGCAGAGCGGCCCACCAGCTTACACTGGCCTCCCCCCACCACCACTCCACTATGACAGGGAGCGGTAACCCATTTTATGTAAATCGCCTGCATTGTAATAAAGGCTGCACGGGTCAAAAAGAAAGAACAGAGCCTCGAGAGAACCAAGCCTCTTCTTCCAGCCTCTAAGAAGCTTCCCTGTTCTGGGTTTGGCAAGAAGAATGGGGTCTCAGGGGCCAGCCCCCCCACCAGCCCTCTGCCTCAGGTCGGCCTGCGGAGGCCAAGGCCGAGCAGCTCACCTTCTTCTCATCTCCGCCTTGCAGGAGGTGCAGGGTGCTCCTCCGGTCACCCTCGCGCTGCCTCAGGGCGCTGCCGTGGTGGAGCTGGGGCAGGCCCGAGGGCGGGGAGATGCTGCGGCCCTGTGGGTCCACCCAGGTGTAGATGTGGTTGGTGACGTAGCCCCCGGGGACGCGTCCCGCCGAGTACACAGAGAGCACCAGCTTCTTGGAGCCCTTGAGAGCCTAGAGAGAGAGGGACGCAAGGTTAGCAGGAAGGGGAGCAGTGAGGGACCCCCTCCCACGACCCAGAACTTGCATCCTCTCAGGACCCATTCACAGAGAAGGCCAGTCCCTAAACCCCTTTCCTTTTCTAGCCTTCAGTTTTGCCCTATGGACATGAGAACATCTGTCCCACCCTTATCCTGAAGTGGTCCAAACACAAGAAATATGGTCTCTTAGAGTATCTGTGCAGAAAAGAGCTAAC